>BGZK01001682.1:0-118198 GCA_005406025.1 Eumeta japonica | reverse complement strand
ACTTTAGCGACACTTGATACCCCAAACGTTGCTGGATACAGACAGACGACGTTGTTTACGGTTTGTACGTGTCTCGAAATGTGCACTACTGAATGTTAAAACTTTGCAGTGATACGATAAATATGGTGTTTATAATTCGTTTAAATGATTTACTAAATTTGTTTTAATATTGATCGATGTCAGAAAATATTTAATAAAATTTGTTGCAAAATAAACAATCGCACTCACATTTTCTAATTATTAATTATATTTTACACTTTTATTTGGGTCTAGCTATCAAAAGCGTACACCATTTTTTTTCTCTATTTCTATAACATAAAAATAATATTAAACAGGCGTTTTAGCTTAACGATTTTCGTATATGACGTACTCCTTTACATATCACAAAAACCTGTGTTAAATATTACATTTTTCAGACGCAGATCTAGAATAAATAAAGTTGATGCGGTGCTTTATATTGTTATGCAACTTGAAGACTAAAAGCGCTGGCTCAATAAGAATTGCGAACTTGAATGATCAAATTCGTTTTATTGTAACTGTATTTGTTATGACTTATTTTAAAAATATGAAAATGAATTTGCCAAAACACATATACAGTCTTATCTATAAGTTAACAAAACAAAAAATTCGTTGTCCTTTATGTCTACATTTATTCGTTATATAGTTATATTTATCCATTAATTTGTTTAATGCCTAGTAACTTAATTGCATTTGCATTTAATTTCATTTTTGGTTTACAATAAATGGGAAATTCTTCACATTTTTCGTTACAGTACTCAGTTACAAAAAAAAAATGTTGCCTACAAAGTGATTTATGCGCTTTTTTATACTCATTACTACAGTTTATTAATTTTTCAATAAAAGATTTTGCTACAATTAAACCATATCCTCTGGAGATATATTGAAATCATTACTATAAATTGAAGGCGTAATTGCGTTAAAATGAATTTCTTTGACAATATATTGATTTCTCAGACACCCAATGTAAGTTGTACGATAATCTTTAAACATATAACTTTATGCGATATACTTTATTAAAACATTTACATTGGTACATCCGATAGGCCTCGATATATTAAAATTGATAAAATAAAATGAAAAAATAAAATGAAGTTTGTAAATTTGGTTTATAAATTTGTAAGTTAAATTTTATTATATCTTTAGAATTATATCTATGAAATTTCGTTTTGTTTATTATTATCATCGGTTTTTTTTTAATATATTAGAAAATTAAAATAAATTACAGTTATAATAAATGATTTTTTACTTTATATACTGAAAGATTGTTAAAAACAATGTTTTCCCACTTATGTATAAACTCAATACTTAAATAAAAAATATTATCACTTAAAGAATATTATATAGAATGCAGTAAGTAATATGATAAGGAATAGTTGTTTGGAAATAGTTTAGACAAAAAATAGCCTAAGCCCGACAATGGGACGTTCTAACCAATGTTAGAATGTCCCAAACATTAAATAATAACAAATTCGCAAATGGAGTTTACATTAATAATACATACCACACCAATTTATTTTTCATATATGAAATATATAAAAAATTTGGTTGCCTGTAAAGTCGGTATACGGGCGAAAGTTTTACGTGACAACGACTTTGAATGGTAAAATCATTTTAATGTGAATATTCATTCGTATAGTAGGAAGAAGGATGAAATAATAGTAACAATTTAAAACATTTATTTATACAAAGAATTATATTTAAAACATTAATTTATACAAAGAATCTCGCACTGAATTTCATATTAACAAAATTTTATTTTTACCTTTACACATACATACGTATTTATATACAAATATACATACAATAACTTGCAATACATTTGCAAGCTATGCACTAATTCTAGTGCTGCGCGCGCGGCAGACCGATCATAGTTGAGTGGGAGAGAGACGCAAGGCATTCGGCGGGCCTCTCTCTCGTTCGGTGACTCATCGTTACGTTACCGAGCGTTACACTTTTTCAAAGTGACTCCCAGCCGCAACCTAATTTAAGACGTTGTCACGTCAAAAAAGATACAAAACTAGGAAAAACAATAAATATATACAAAAACACTCACGCGTATGACAGAGTATCATGGAAACACGACTAACCAGTATCTTTTTAGTCTCACAAATCACAAAAAGAAAGGAAAACGTCATAGTGTAAAGAGAAAAAGAAGAAGCGAGCGCGCAAACTCAGGAGCCACTGAAACCGAACGCAACTGAAATGTAGGTATATCGACGGTTTATTTGAACGGACGCACGGCGGCGGGCGGCAACCTGCGCGTCATCCGCCTAAGGCGCAATCGGACGCACTGAACGATGCTGAAAACTCGCTTTCGCGGGCGACGCTTTACGGTTACATCTTTTAAGAATACGTACTTAAAACGTCATAATGACTCCTTCTTAAGATCATAAGAAATCTTAAGACTTACATCAAGAGCATTAAGCTGTCGCTCTATCGCACGGAAAAAGAAAGTTACGTTAAAAACTGCTAAAATAACGATATGACGTTCTAAAATAACGTCATTATATGACTAGCTGATATTGATACGGACCGACGTAACGAGTTAATATAGGACAGTTAGCAAGTGGCGTACTAGCGCAAGATCTTATAATAATGACGTAGAAAGTTTCTGACGTCATGACGGCTCTGTAAAATTTATATAAACAGTATTAAAATGAATGCGCTGCTGACTACTTTGAATACAGGTCTAATTTCCCTTAAGACGTAATGTATTAACTTTAGGATATATCGTAAGTGATGTGTGTAGGCTTTGAACTGTTCTGTATTACTGTTAGTGCATTGTATGCTTCAGGTAAAATATACACATTCAATTTTAGTACGATATGTTCTTTTGATAAGAATGCATCGATCTATTTTAATATTTTTTTTGTCATGTAAAACAATATGTGACGTATCGTTGCAAATATATTTCATACTAATATAAGGAATGTATTGTATTAACAATAGAATGTAAGGTTTTGTATCCTAGGTACTTCCATATTTCATGTAATATACCAATGTCTACAAATAAATATTGTGTAAATTGATCATCCTCTCCACAGGCCTATATTAATGATCATAATAAAAAATAGGAGTGCATAGAGAGTGATAGGTTACATAAATTTATTTGTTGTCTTTAATAGTTTACCATGAATATGAAAGTACCCAGTAATTTTATAATTTTAAATTAATTTTACAACATACTATGTTCATTAAGAAAATAAAGATAGAATATTTAGAATGATAATCTTTATTATAAAAGAAAGATATATTAATAGGAGCCTTTAAGATCATGATTAAGTGATAAAATTAAAATATTTAATTTAAGACAAAAGAATAAAAAACATGCAAGTCTTACAGGAGTTACAGATATATAAGTCTGACAACTAAGAACCTTTTTAGGAGTGCATAAAAATGAATATGAAATGAAAAATTCTTAGCGATCAATTTACAATGTTAAAACTTTAATACTTACTTACTTACTTACTAATATTTACTTGATTTATAGTTTTCGAAAATTAACTACACAGGAAGAATTTTTTAAAAAGATAATTGTACATAGTTGGAATTTTAATTTTGTCGAGTTTTAATTCAATACACAAAAATATCTCATCATGTTTTGAATAATATAGTGCGAAATACGACAAAAAATATATCATTGGTGGTTAAAAAAATATTATCTGAATAAAAAATGTATAATATGTATACAAAACTAAGAGTATAGTTTAACACAGTGAAAGAAATTTAATTTTTACAACAAAACATCATTAGAATAATGGGATTCATATGTTGAATTTGTGTTTGTTAATGGAACTGCTGCCTGAACTGATTTCTTCTCCAAGAACTATTAAAAGTTTAAAGGTATGTCTCGGGTAACCTTATTCCCATCTTAATGAAGCAGCTAAAATAAATGAAAATATAACATTAATTGTCACTATATATTTTAACTATCAGTTTAATAATATCATCTAATTTTTAACATAAAACAATCAAGGCAACTTCCGATAGGAATTAACAGAAAAATAGGACTCGTAAAACAATCACCGTTTGGGTCTTTTCATTTCTGAGCGTTCAGCGTTTAGCTCACATTTAAAATCAATCCAAGGCCTTGTTAATGGAAGACCTCTACTAACTTTTGAGCAACAACTTCAGTTTGTTATCTTGAAAAATTACAAAACGAATAGATACAACAATTATCAATAGAAGTAATTAAATAATAAAACAGGTCAACTAAAATTTGATTTGCCTTATAAGATAATTAGATTTAAAATGTGCAGTACTTTTTTCAATATGTATCTTAAATAGATCGTTGTCAATTTTAAGAAACAATATCAATATAATGTTATGCACTTACCGAAAGATAAGTAAGTAAAGATATGTCACTCACGAAATAATATACGAAAATACGTATGTAGTCTTTGAAATTTCATAACAACATTTGCGTTTTGATCTGTAGTCCGAAGAATGTATACATACGATTGAAATTATTGAAGTTTTATTCCAATTAACTCCAGTAAAAATATAATCTATTTCAATATTATTTGTAGATAAATTATATTAACTGGGATCAAAAAAAAAACGCAACTAGCAACTCATCATACACCACTCACCACACAACAAACACAATGAATTTGTGTTTGTCTATACTTTCTAATGTGGCACGTCTTGTATTAAAACGGATGAAGAACATTAAATTAGAATAAGTATCATCTCGAACGGTTAACATATTCTAACTTAATATACTGAGTGCCAAATGTTGTCACTGCTCTCTAAATAAATACTTTAAACGTGGTACGTCTTAGTGTCAATACTTCTACCTTTAGTATAATACATTTTAAATTATAGCTAAGCGCGTGACGTCAGATTTTTGTACCACTGCGTAATACTTATCATTTTAGAGAGCAGTACGGAACATTATATTGTAATATGTTACATCGTATTAAGTATTTTTCTGAGTGTGCTATCGCTATAAGTCGTATTGTATGTCTGCGTAGAATAAATCAAATAGTTAAAAAATGTGTCTTTCTAAATTAAAGTCGCAACAGACTATTCATGCTAGAACTGTTCTGTATTAAGACACATCTATTTTTTCCGGGCGGCTCACATTTACCTTACAGCTCTTTTTTTCAGATACTGTTGTCGTTCTCTATTATAAAAAAATGTATTTGTTACATTTTAATACAATTTTCTTAAATTGCATGACATAATCAGCAAAGGAATGTAAAATTTAAACTGGGGATTTAATGTTACTTTAAATTCCTTGGAATTCGCGCTTATTTAAAATGGCGGAGGACTCTCTCATTGTAGTTGTGTTGTAACAGCTAATTTATCAATCAACTAGGTGACATAAAAGTTAAGTTTAGGAGCTGATCATGATTTATAGAATAAGTAACGAACGAGAAAGTTAGTTATATATACGACAATAAATAGATTAGAAGTGGACTTGTGCACGCTGCGGAAATACTTATAGTTATAATGACAGTGTGATTGAAATCCCTCGTGGTCCTATTTGCACCACGTTCCAATTCATATATAAAAAAAAATCTATTTTTTAAAATAAATCTAGATGCTTAAACTGGAAGAGCTAAGAACTTATTATACATATATTTTTAGCTCCGACAGTTTAACATAGCATAAAAATCGACTTTTTGAGCGTGATGAGGTCAATTATTTATTGCTCCTTTATTTTTGAAAATTTTGAGCTCAAATGTAGTAAGAAGTTTTAAGGATGGCCTACAGAGTCAATCACCTTCCAAATTTTTGAATTCTATAAGCTCAAATATTCAAAGATAATATTTACAACTCAAGAAACTCAAAGACACAACGATAAATATCGTAACGGCAAATTTTAGGGATGGCCTGAAGATCAATCGTTTTACAGATTTTTTTTCTCATTTTATCATTTCGATGAGATCAAATATAGGACCGTCCTAAAAGCTAGCGCGAATGAAAACGTAGGTAGCGAAGCGAAGCTGAAAGTGTCACTTAGCGCAATGGACCGTACACGGTCTGCCCGACGCGAGTAGCCACGGTCCGTCTGCTTACTGTCATTTTGGCTCACTTACATTAAATTGAAAATCTTCGGAAGAAATGATCGTAGCATAGCCTTGCATTCTCCAGTTTTATTAATTGATTGCAATTTTTTTAACAAAATGTCGTAGCAAGTTAGAAGGTTAACCAGGCGTCGACTTGTATTTAAATGTAAATTCATTTGGCGTATAAGATAATGGAAAAGTGCACTCGTCAAAATTTACAGATAATTCGTAAAATAATTATTGACTAAAAGGACAGCCAAAAAACTCGACAGTTCTGTCTTTTCAACATTGCTTGTTCATAAAGCACTAACTTATACAAAGTGATTGATTTTTTAAAATTAATGTACAAATAAATGCATGTGAATGCCGACTTTATGGTATAATAATAGACGCTAAAATAACCCCCATCAGAGTTTCATCCTTCAAGGACTCCCAGGCGGTGCAATGAAAGCTCAATGAACTGCAATACGCCACAACATAAACATGTCAGGTCACATTGTGATGCAGGTGTTAAACAAAAGTAAACAAGAATCGTCTCAATAACCCTGATGCAAATTAAATTATCACATTAAAGAAGGACAAAATTTTATATATCCGGACACAGCAAACTTTTGAAAAGTGATTGCTGAATGTTAATGAAAAAGAAACTCATGTGCAAGATACTTACGTGGAGATTATTGTAGTGTCTGCTTATGTAGTTTTACGAAAAGGACTTAATTTTATCACATAGTAATAAAAACGGTCCTATATGTTGTAGGATTTTTAATCTTTAGAGTTGGGTCAGTTTGATTTTCTTACAAGAAAGACTCGAATACAGACAGGCATTCATGAATAGGTTTAATAGCCACGGTGAAGCTGCACATTCCTGTCTGATACCTGTGCGGATGTCAAACCAGTGAGTGTATGCCCCATTTATTCTGACGCTGACACGGGCCATCTTCTATATAGAGATTGCGGAACCCGTGTCAACTCGCTACTCGCATCACGCATAGATAGGGTTCTCCATAAATCGTTCCTTTTCGCTCTATCATAGCTTTTTCCGCAACGTACAGAAACGCAAAGGACCTTTTGCCCTTGGCCAAAAACTTTCCGTAATGTTTCGCAGAGAAAAACTTGATCCATCCCTTTCTAAATCCCTTGTACATCTCAGATCTTTCAGTCTTATGCATACCCTTTCAATAATAAATTCCTCATACATTTAGCCAACGACGTTATAGAGACTTATAGGGTGGTAATATGACAAACCTGCCGTGTTGTAAAACAAATTCGCTCTAGAAAATACTACGTATACGAAATTGATGGTATATTAAGGAAAGGCCAAATTTTAAGCACCAGAATCTTTCATAAAAATATTAATAAATGACTGTGAAGCAAGAGACATATGTAAAGATCGGAAATGGGTGTGAGTGTATAAAAAAAACTTGAATCTGCTTCTATATAAAAAACACTTTTTTTGAATATATGTTTATGAAAGACTTATGTAACAGTATTAATCGGTCATTATAAATCCCTCGCAAAAAAAGATTTACTTGTACGACGACAATTCAAAAATCTAAAACTTCTTTATAACAAGCCAACTTAAATTATTGTATAATTTTAGTACTCTGTGAAAATATAACTAATAGTGGGGAATACCAGCGTCAGTTGCTAATAACACAAACTGCGAGCAATAATTTTTAAACGCTCTTGAAACAAAGCAAACCAGGCTCAAAATAATATAGACACCGCAAATTCCCTCGTGAATAAAACCGCGAACTTGAAACTTCCTCTGTATAACTACCTTTTTAACTTTGTTGTTCACTTTGTCGACGTTCGGAGAATAATGATGAAAATTTTACTATGAAAAAATATATCAATTTTATAAGCTGAAATATATTTGTCTTATTTGTTGCAAATTAGAGCGTATAAGTAATATATTTTCTTCTTTTCGTTATATGCAAAGAAAAAAATGAAATCATAAATATGAATAAAGTTGAAGTGGTTAATATATATGTATAATAGTTTATTGAAGAGCGATAGATCTCATAAATATCTAATATACCATAATGTTAAGGTTAGAAAATCTTTGTTTCCTCATGAATTTTTTGTACCACTTATTTAACCTTCACTTGACATAGTTACAAACGTAATTTATAAAAGTTATATATAGTTATAGTTTACAATTGTGTTGACAGCAAACGCTGAAAATTTTGGGCATTGTGCTTTACCTGACTTTGTACTTTGTAACCCATTTGTAGGGGTACAAAATACAAAATCAGGCGCAAAATGTACAGACCAAATAAAAAGTATGTAGTTGGACATTAAGAATAATTTCATTGAAAAAATGAAATAAATATATAAAAGCGAATAAAAAACATTCGTGACGAGCCTCATTCGCCAGCAGCCGCAAACCCTGCAACATTATACCGCGAAGATGAAGAAAGAGTGACGTCTTTATGAGTAACGGATGACAAGTCAATAAGCATTAAATATTAGAACACATAGTGATAAGATACTTGAAGAATGAAGTCATATAAATATTGTATCCAAATGTCTGAATGCAGCATTTTTTTTTATTATACCCTCTAGAAGATGGACGAAAAAAAAGGGGTTAAGAAATAAAATAGAAATGCATTTCAAAACCAGGTGTACCATCCTCTTATTATTTATCATCTGCTTCTACCGGCCTGGAAATAAAAAGTATATTAAAAAACACTAGCAAAGTCCTCTAAGACTATTTGTCTCCATGTTTGATACTTAAATCTTTTCTATCAAGAGGCAATCAATATTATCATTTAAATGTCAATTGACACAATGAAAGACCATTTCTCTTAGCTCAGCTTTGATTTACTTTCTTAATTTATTTCTACTATTTTGTTAAAAATTTGACTATAAAATGACTATATATGTTACAAAATAATAAAAAAAAACAAGCTATTGACATAACAATATAACAGCGTACCGGGGTATTGTGATAATATTGCCTTCTTTGTAGTAATACTACAGCATGCTATTGTGCGAAAGACTGTTGAAGAGACTTTAATTAGACTGGGTTGGAACTTGGAGACTGATCTTTTATAAATATGATCTTTTTTTTGTTTTGCTTCCGATGGTGACCGTCATTACACATAAATCTTAATTTGGCATTTTAAGATCATCACTAGATATAACTACCTAGTTATAGCTAGTGATGATCTTAAAATGTATAATATATACCTATATACAAGTTTGAAGTTCTTTAATTTTCAAAATATCTAGTTCCATTTTTTCCTATAATCTAGTTATGTTTGTAAAATACATTTCATAAACTTCTAATTTGTACGTGAAAATAAATTAAATTTTGGTGATGCCAATATGCGGAAACCATCATGTTTTCCAATGTTACAAATTGTTCGTCATGTTAACGGTGTGTCTATCGCTATAAGTTTTCTCCATTTCATTTTTCATGAGACCTAAGAAATCGCTAAAAACGCAAAGCAACTACTCAGCCAAACTTCGTGCAGTTCAAATCAAAAGTCACCGCGCTAGGCATCGTCATGCCGGAATATTTAAAAGGTCACAGATATGAAAATCATGCTACTGGAAGTAGCCAGTAGTAATAGGCTCTCTGGTAAGATTGTTATTTGGGTTATTACTATTAAACGTTTAAAAAAGAAATTATTATATTTCAATTTATTATTATTCTTTTTAATTTAACTTAAAATTTAACTAAAATTAAAATTGAGAATTTAATGTGAAACTCTTGAAATCGTACAGTATTAAATTGTTTTTTTTATTATTGCGTTTGTATTGTATATATATTAAAATAGTTATCATTGTAAAAAATATCTGTAAAAGTGGCAGTGATCTAGTAGTCACACACATGGTTTTTAAACTAGAACTAAGATGTTGCGTTAGAATTATAACTCAGATGACCAAAAATTTATTACCCAAACGGTAAAATTACCCAAATCGGTGGCTTCCGATGACTATCTCCTTCAAGTAGAAAGAGTACCGTCGTATAAGTTGCGTTTTCGATAAGCAATGGTCGCCTCTTTGAAGGATTACTGAGTCTTTTCAGTATAAAACCTCACAAGTAATAATTATGCAAATCAATGTTTTATGCGCGATTCTTTTGAAAAAATGTATATAGCCCATATATAAATTTAACAAATGGATTATTCCCTCACAAAATGCCTATCATTACGTGATCAAAACTATCTCGATATAACTAATTACATGTCTACAATAAAATATATGTCGTATATTATATAAAATACAAGTAGCAAAACGCGGCGACCAAAAATATTTTAATAACAATGTCTACTGTCTACGCGCTATGCAGTGTCATCTTGAGCTACATTTTCATCGTGGTGAAGCGACGGTGGTGCTTACGAGCTGCATAGCAGGAATATAAGTTTATCACTGATCTATACATTGTTTGAGTATTCTATTCCATCGGGCCTTGGGCATGCCTGCAATGATTGCCCATGTCAAGTGTTTGAAGTAGCGTGGAATATGAAGACAAGAACACCCACTTCTAGATAGTGCACTTCGTTTTCAGGGATCCCACCAATATTGTAGGCCGCGTAGACATTGCTTCAGCCATTGATACATTGAGTCGTAGGGTATGACGTCACAATATGGTTTTCCATTTAAATCTGCATCTATGAAGCTTTTGGATGTCTCCACATATTTGAATCCACTCGACAGAAAATTATTAGGCGTGAGCACCATAAACGAATGCAATTAAGAGTACTCTATTGCATATCGTTAGCCGATCTGAGTAGTTTGATTCTTTGTAAAGATATTCATAACTTGAATTAAAAAAAAAATGACTTCCTGAGTTTTAGAAAGAGATTGAAGTTTTAGTAGGTAGTTCGAAATTGAGTCGTATTAATTTGTAAGCAACTTGAACTTTTCATCAAAAGAAAGTTATATAGCAAGAGCGTGTCTGAATATTAATACAAAAGCTCCTGGGATCGAATTGCTCGAATATTCGGTTGTTTAATGTAATTTCTCAGCATTCTTCAAGTTTTATTAACTATTGAATATTTTGTATATTTAAGAAAAAAGAGCAACTCTTGAGTTTCCTGTTCCATTCTTTTCAAGGTAAATCAACATTTGTCATGGGTGGTAATGTTAACGTGGAAACGAATTCATTACTGAGTTAATACAAGTATAATTGCAATATTTATTAAATAAAGGTTTATTTAATTAATTTGATTTGATTTGAAGTGAGGCATGTGTACTTCTATTTCTATATTTTCATCTAAGTTATTTAAAAACCACATCAAACGACTTATTAAACATTCCTAACAAAAGGAAATGATTAGAGCTAAAACCAGAAATATAAATATATAAAATGTATTGAAAGCAAGTCATTGTAAATATAATTTTAACAATAATGGTGAATTGACGCATTTGCAAATATCTTTCTCAAATTCTATTTCAGTCTTTATTAAACTGACTTTAACAGTGTGAAGAGGTTATCGAATTTTTAAACACACGTTCAACTGTATGTTATCACCAATCAGTTGGTTAATTTTGGACGTCGTACTGGGCTTTGTTTGCTGTCACAAAGGTCCATCCTGTCACAACAGCAACTGAAAATGAAGTAAGGTGGTCAGGGGGGGGGGGGAGGTTCTACTTCTCTTTAAAGCGTGCATTTATATTTAACCGTACAATAGAAAGAAAATAATCTATTCTTAAAGATTACGTACAGAGACACTCAATAGGCCGTGAGTTATTTCATTTGGAGGTTATGAAATAAATGTTTAAGAAACTTTACCTTTCAAAAACTATGATTCTTGCGTATTAAAATTTCAAGATTTTTACATATGGTCACATTGACGGGCAGTAATTATTTTCATAATTAAAATATAATTTGATATACATTATTCATTTTAAAGAACATTCATTTTAAAGAACATTCATTTTAATTGTGTAATTCGCTAAACACATATAAAGATCGTTATGGACAGTAACAAATAAATTTACTAAGCAACTATTATGACATTTATTGTTATGTATACATGAAAAACATCATTATAAATATGTTCAAGCTACAAATTTCATCGCCAACCGTTTAGTGGTTTTCATGTGACCTTCATTTCATGTAATTAGCACTCAAGGTGTCTTTAAACTTTAAACATGACTTTCAAAAGACGTGTTTAACAATATTCAGCAGCTTATTTATACAATTGCTTAAGTTAAGACCCGCGTTATCTATACTTACTTGCAAGCATCAGTACTAGCGAATCAACATATTTCTTAAGAGTGTAGACTTAAATATTTGCCGATCGTGTGATATAACCAAAATTAGGCTACTCATAAAGAAATCAATCAGTGTCGAAACAATAAATAAACAGACATTTTAGGAAAGAAAGTTTTAAAAAATCACTTGAAATCGAATGTGAAGTATTAATTGTAAGACGAAGAGCTCTATATATTGTTTCCATTTTGAGGTACCATTATTATACTCTGCCGCCCCTAGATTCTGCCGGTTTTGACCTTCGCCTACTCGATCTATTGGTATATTTGCCACTGAAATTGCGCTCGCGTATTCTAACCCTTCGGAGAAGAATTTCGAAAACTATTTATCGCAAAGAACGCTGCTTGTTATACTAATAGCTTAGTACGCGGTTCAAATATTTAAGGGCTATACGATGGTACGTAATCCGGGATGAGAATATTTGCTTCTTACCTAAAACTTTGTAGGTTCTGCTCATAATTAATAAAAGTGTCAGCAACCAGCGTTTAAGCCAAAGATACTGATATTAGCAAGGGCCGATGATTAATAATAATAATTATTCATGTCAACTACTTAGGTTTGATTCAAGATGCACTAAAAATATACAAATCTGATTTGAAAATAGCTGACTGTCGTGGAAATATGTATTCTACCGAATTTTATATGAATGCGGTTGTAAAAAAGTAATTTAATAAACAAAGTGCAACCAACTTAGTAATTGTTATAGATAACGTGTCATATCTCAATGTTTCAAAGAATAAAACATTTATTTGTTCAAATTTGATATTTGATTTTAGAGTAATATATCTACGTTGAACTACTGACTTCTACATAAAGCGCCCAACTTGAGTCTTTTTACCGGATAAATGAACTTTTGAAACACCACGGGCAATCCGGCTTTCGTTTGTCACCTTACGCGGGTCAATCTGGAAGTCTCTAGAAAATCAAAAACTGAGCAAACTAACAAGTTATTCTTACTTACTTCTTATTATTGTTGTATATCTTATTGATGTGATGAATACTTATTACTGTTTTTAAAATAGTATCTGTTGAGATCAATACATCGCTCCATTCGATTGAATCACTGAGAGAAACACTTTCCCCGCTTAAATTTAGAGGTCGTTATGACGGCCTTTTTATATGAAACCACTGCTTCTTCGGCATCCGTAAACCACATTCCAAAATTTTTCTTTTATTTTAGGAAATAAATAAAAATTTCATGGTGCAAGGTCGGGATTGTAAGGCATGTGAGCTAGTATTTCTATACCTAAATTATCTAGCGTTATATGGTGAGGCGTTGTCTTGATGAAGAAGAATCGTACTGCAAGTCGTTTTACCGAACTTTTTCCAAAACAAGAGATAAATGATTGTCAGTGTACCAATCTGCAGTGACAATTTTTTATCTTCTTAACAATTGTTGCATAATGACTTGTCATCCTGAACAGAGAGGCAAGTATCTTTTTTCTGATGCTTCGACCTCGTTTGACTTTAGTAGACAACTCCTCGAAAGTAAACACCCGCTGAGTAGACTGTCTTTTGATTTTGGGATCGTTACAGTTAATCCAGCTTTTATCACCCGTATCCATGTTGTACACAGAATTTGAATTACCATTGGCAAATCTTTGCATCATTTAGCGGCACTAATTAAAACGATGGAGTTTTTGAGCTTCGGTCAAATTATTAGATATCCACCGACTACAATGATTCCTGATCGCTAAATATTCGCGATATCGCATAAAGGATTTTGTGCACTTAACTCATACTAATGCCTAAGATTGACCAAATCTGCTAGAAGATCACTTTTTCGTCAGTTTCTATCACAAGCTGCACAGTACTAGTGTTGTCTTCGGTCGCCACCATAAAGAACATCTCTAAAGCAGATCATCAGTCAGATTAGTGCGACCACGTTTGAACTCGTTAAACCAGTTATAAATAATGGTAAGGAATTCATTACGAAAGATCGACCAAAGTCTGTTACACCTTTCTTGGCAGTTTAAATCGCAACGAAATTCATAGAAAATCATGCCACGAAAATTTTCTCGCGTTAAATTCATGGTGACGTTAGAAAACAATTTTGTTTTCGCCGTCAATTTGTAAAACGAACGACAGATGAATACAATATACATAATAAGATTGGCAAAGAGTTTTATTTTTTAAATTTAAATTGCTTTAAGCTAAAGGGCCAATCCTAAAAATTTTAAGTTCGACCTACGTATCACTAGAACTTCAAACCAATAGGACTTGTGCACACAAATATAATATTAAAAATAATTTAACCCCAACTTTTATCAGTTCTTCGTTTGACGGCTAATTAATTGAATTTTAAATATGTTTTTTGTTTTTCTTCCATAATATTGGTAAATAAAAGACGATTATTTTTTAAAAGTTGAGAACGAGTGCCCGTGCCGCGATGTGAAATTTAATAGTGGTATACGTGAGTTTAGAATAAATTTGCTAAATAACGTTATACGAGTACAAATACGATTTCTTTTTAATACTTACATGTTTAATTATAATACGTTTTAGATAAAAGATAGGATGTTTTGTTACGTTCCGTAAATTCCGTTACTAACTTCTTTATTAACACTTTCGTTTCAACTACTAAATCCCTCAAATAGTCTCACACTCTTATTGAATCATGACTGAAGGATAATACTATGATCTGTAGTTTTGGTTTAAGATTTAAATATGTAAATTCGGAAAGGTTAACAAAACGTTTGAGACATGAAGAGGCCTGTTGGCCTTCATTGTCTTTTATTGATTGTAAACTCCACCATTGATTGAATAAGCCACTTTTAGTGTTTATCTGTAGTAAGTGTCTACGTGAATGCGTGTTTCTCGATTTAATTGAAGAAAGTAAAGAAATCCCATTATTTAAAGTCAGTAGTACATCAAATCCCAATCAATTTAGGTTCATATTTAACTAAATTTTAAAATTGTTTCAAAATTCGACGAAAACAGATTAGCTTTACTCTGAGTTGTTCTACAACCATGTTGACGTTGAACTTATGAGCATATTTTTGAAACCTGGGATTTAAAGGATTTGTTTGATGTAATTGTATTTTGCAATTACTCTATGGCATCTGCTTGTGTTGATCATAAAATTTTGAAGATGAAACAAGTCATTATTAAATAACAGGCCGAGTGGTCTCGGTCTCGGTCTCGGTCTTCTAAAATCGTATTTGTGTGAAAAAGTTCAAAGAATTGATATTAATGCCATGATTTAGTCCGATCGTCCATATGGTGTACACAGAGAGGAATCCTTGGCTGCTTTCTGTTTTTTGTCTATATAAACGACTTATGTAGTTTTATTAAGGATATTCATGAGATGACACTGTTTTTAGATGTCACCTTTTTGCGATTCAATGTTAAAAGACAAATTAAAAGACTCACTTATGACAACGTAAACAATGTCATCTCGAAGGTAGAGTTGTTTAACTGCGAATTATGTCCTTAAATATGACTCGGAGCTATTAAAATACAAAATGAAGAATTCGAGTTTGTTATTTGTGCTGTATTATTGGACATCACTCTAGATAACATACTTCAATAGGATCTCCATATCCGGGGGTTGGTAAAAAGGCTTAGCTCTGCTGATTATGCAGTTAAAATGACACAAAATTTGTTAGATTGTTAGATGTGGAAACTGCTACATTGACTTATTGGCTGGTTCTGTGGTTTGATATTATATGGCATCTTATCCTAGAGATATGCCGCGAATACTTATGATTTTGTCGTGATGTCCAAGCGGATTGTATGGGTGATTTAAAAGCTGGGACCTCGTATACGTCTGAAGTAGGTAGATGGAAAATGGAATTTTAACTCTGGCAACATATTTGTATGCGAAAGCTTATATATCTAAGAAAAAACTAGAAATATGCAAGGGAAATAGTGATCAGTATAAACTCAAGGCTAGAAATAAAAATAAACTGTGTTGACATGTTAGTCGAATATACATAATAATTTTTCAAAAATAAATGTCCCTTTTGGAATGTAAGAGTACTATAAAAAATATGTAACCAAAACTTTGGCCCAAAAGACTATTATGCTTCTCAAGTAACACAAATGGCATCGAAAATCGGGATAAAACGGAGACAGTGATTAAGATTGAAATCGGGCTGGACTAAATTTTGAAATCTCTAATTAAGAAATAGATTTTACAACTGAAATTTGAATCAATTCTATTATGGAATATGAATATATACAGAACCGCAGTTATAAATGAAAACGAGTCCGCGATAGCAACTAGAATTAGAGATGTCGATTAATGGCAAGACTAGGTTACGAAAAATTTCGGAATCGATGTAAGTCGGGCGCGCCGGACGCAGCCGAAGTGAGTAATGGAGCAAAATTAAATGAACCCTCGTAGCGTCTAAAATTTAATTTATAAACGTACTTTTGTCCGTCTTAACACCTTCACGCCCGGCCTGCGACAAAGAGAGGACGAGGGCGCGGCTCTGTCACGAGGCTAGTCCCTGTGTCTGAGGGCACTTGTTAGCACCTGCACGTCGAGAGCAGCTCGGTTTACACAACGCTTATAAAACACGTTAAGTACATTAAATATTGTGATACAACACTTTTGTGTCCCTTCCAGGGTTAAAGTTGGCTCTAAATGTGAAACGATTCGGGTGATTTCATTTCAAATATATTAATCACCTATTTCAACATCAGAAATTATTTACTTAGAATTTAGCTTATTTTTCGAAACTGGTTTCACGAAATATTTGTATTTCCATTTTTTGTTTCCAAAAAATAGGAAGGAAATAATATTATAATACAAAGAAATACTATATTTCATTTCTTCATTAGTCCATTATGAAATAAATGAAAACAATAATACTTATTAAGTTAACAAAAAAACTTAAAACAATTTTTCCATATGCAAACTATACAAAAAACAGTAATTCGAAGAAAAAAAGTAGAACTATATAAAGCAGTTGCTTAATATCCATACATACAAGTATGTATCGGTGTATTCACACAGAGATATGCACCAGTATATATCTATTCATAATGATTGATAGGTCAAATTAACAAGTTAGCCACATGAATACTTAATATGACAATAATAAAAATAGATTAAGATATACTTATTTTCGCTAAAAGCGGAGAGTAGGATACTATCTAGGACACTTATCGAAAATCTAAGAAAACCCTGATAAATGCCAAAAGACAATAATTTTTAGCCAATTCTTTCATCAATTTTATCGTATCTGGTATCTTAATAGACAATCAAAATATATGGATTTTAAATATTAATTCTATCATGGGCTAAATTGTCCCAACGATGACTGGCGCATATTCACTTAACGTTCCGCTACAAATTCGAATTTTTGACTATTTATTACCTCTGCCTGCACACCTAACTCCGAAACGAATCGATCGATGGTAATGTGACTTATTTTTATCGAAATTCACGGTGAGATGGTTACAAGATTTTTCCTCAAAATCCTCTAAAACGTTTTCAAATGTATTAACTTTGCTTAAACATTCGAAGCGATCTCGGTAAATATTGTATTTCGATATATTGATTTTGGTCTTAAATAGATTTGAATTTGAAAAGTCTTGAGTGTCTATAATCATCACGATTGAATAATAATCCATGGTGTAGATTTTATCAAATATTTATTGATATTAACAAATAAGTTTAAAACATGAAAGATTTTTCACTACAGAAATATATTGCGAAAATACGAAGAAACCTGTATTTGGTTTTATTTTTAACAATATGTGAAGCTCCAGTTATGTGGAAGAAAACGCTTAGCGCTCTCTTCTTGAAAGATTATCTACTCAGCCATGGAATATTGTAATAATATATAACGTAGCCATAGTCGTGTACAAAGCAAAACCACGAAAAAAGTTGAAGCTACTTTTCATTTTAATTTAGTGGAAAATAAAAATTTTAAATCATCATTTAAAAAGCTTTTCCAAGTTAACATTGATTGCCAATTGAAAAACGCCTTGAATAATATTATTTATTTTATTTTGTTATTAAAAACTCTAAATGAATAGAACTCGATCATATCATCAATAAGGCTCGCATGCCGTATTGGCTTAGCGATGTGTTCTTTCGTATATATCAACCGTGGATCAGAAATTTCTAATTCAAATTAATATTGATTTCTAAGATTACTTCTCATAAATTAAATACTTTCTTAAAACTTGAGACGTTTTTCCACGACAATAGTGTACTATGTTTAAGTAACTATGTACTGCATTGCCTGTGCTTTAATCGTCTACCAAGAATGGGGTATTCATGCAGTATGTAGCTTGCTGTTTAACTCACGAACCATTAAATATGTTCTTTTTATTTTATAGTTCAGTGGTTCGTAAATAAAACCATTGAACGTTTTCAATTGAATGTAATAAACAAAAGTTTTCTCAAGTTCACATTTTGAACCAGAAATACAGGCGAATTCAACATTTACCACGGCAGACCTCTACATGCAGGATCGCTGAAGGCTGAAAACCGACCGGACTACTGGTAAAGTGAGAACAATTAAAACTGACGCAACGTTTGTAAATTTCGCGGAATTATTAACCAACAATATTCCCGTTCCATTTCGGACGGCCGTCCTGTAACAAAAATATTCATGTTTTGTTCGAACGTGAATACAGTTTACGTTCGCTAAAGCGTTCAAAACAAACGGGTTGATTCATGTTGGAAGCGTGTCGAGTTACCGGTCTGTGATTGCTTTCGAATTCTGGAAAATATCTAAAGAATTCAGAAGTATTCATTTCCATCAGATACGATACAGATCGTGGATATCTAGCGATTGCTAATTCACCTGGCGGATGTATTCAAATTGTTAAGGAACGCTAGAGCTGTTTTTAATATTCGGTCTGTATTGAAATCGGTTCGTGGGAGTTTTTATATGACAGCAGTTACTTTTATGCAAATCATCTTCATTTGTTCCATTTCAATTTGTTCAAAATTATCATTCAATTTCATCCGAAATATTATGCATACATATGAGTGTTAAAGGGTTTAAGTCGTAGGAGTTTTCCATAGGTCAGGCCAGTGACGCGCATTTTTAGTTTATCTACCGAAAACAACCTTCGTTTAAGCATCATCTTTTAATATTACAAATAATCAGTTTTTACACAAGAATAAGGTAGTACAGAAATTTTAACGTAATGAAATCTCAAATCATCGCGATTCCGAAACAAAATTTATGCAATTGTGGGGTACCTACGAAGTATATGTGTTAGTACGAAAACAGTTCTGAAAAGAACAATCGCACGTTCGTTGAAACTAGGAGCAGCTCTGAAAGGAAACATATTGTCGAACATTGCACAGCACACGTTATCTCCCGCCACAGCATGCTCCGCGCGCCGCTATATCTTGCAAACACGCCCTTCCATTTAGTTATTAGAAGATCTACTGAAAACATATCCGGCGCCCGCTCCATAGCAGTATCAATATGAAACTTTTGCTTCGTTTATTTTTTCAAATGTCAATTTTCAACAAGGAAATGTAGAAATATATTGCACATTTATCAGTTTTTTTCCTCTGAAAACTTGAAAAAAGCATTAGAGATAACATTTGGTGAGGTGAAACCATTTTGATTTTCCAAAATGGAATTATCGAAGGATAACGTACCTGAATGGAAGTTGAAATTTGCAAAGGTCAACGAATATCTTGCGATTTGAGGCGATAGCTTTGAATATTGGTAGGTATCTCTTACAGGTAGTGAAATTATTGGCAGAAAGTCAAGTCTTTTCAGACAGTTTGTATAATACGACATTACAAATATTTAAATATTTTTATATGGAATTTTTATATTCAATGCGTACATTTATTAACGTCGGAAATACTTCAATATTTATGACATATTTTTTCTTTGTGATATGAGTCCTAATCTACTTCAAGCCTATTTACTGTGTTTAAGTTTTTTACTGATTAAAATGCTTCTATCCTATAGCATTATACGAAACCTTGGGTCTTATTAAGGAATTGAACTACTTTGACTGTTTTAAAAATACAAATTGATATAATCATTTTAGAAATTAATTATCCATTCAAATATACATCAATTTGAGTTTTATCTTCAGTAAATGAGGACTAAGGTTATAGCTTTGCTTTTATTTTTCCCTAAATTTAGTTTGATTCAAGCTTATTTTACGCGTAATCTAATACAGTACCCCCTGTTAATACGAATTATTTTTAAGTTTTTGATTTGTGTTCTTTAAATATAAGGAAGAACGTTTATAATTGAAGTGCTACGTCAAATAATAAGGTCCCACTTCAAGTAGAGTAGGCGGATTTACTCGTCTGACCCACATATAACGGTCACGGGTCTATTCCAAAACGAGAATGTTATAATGTTAGAAATTAAAGGAAATTAAAATTGAAAACAGGGGTTTGTCCTTAAAGTAAGTATTTTTAATGAATAACATACCCGTTTTATCAAATAGAAAGTCAATACTTAAGGTTTTTATTTTCCACGTACTTTTACCATAAAACTAACAAAACTATTATTTTAACACAATTGGACTTTTATAGGTGCTTCAAATCTCAAGTCATTGATATGAGGCACTGAGAAAAAAAAAACGTTTTAACGTAGATCGTAGGAATCAAGAAAGTTTCGCGATACTACAAAAAAAATATTACAGGTTATAATTTCAAGGAATTTTCCGTTAGCGTCTTTATTGTGTCATAAATCTAAAGCACTTTTAAAAATATAATATCCAGTCCGTTTTAAACACATTTTGAACAGCCTTTGCAAATGCAGTGAGTACATGTCTAAATTTTTTTTCCTTTGAACCGATTTTTGTATTCGAAAATATAAATAAAAGTAGTTCAAGTGTCAAATCGGATCCGTTAGGGAGTTGATCTATGGATGTGGATAGTGTGCGATCCAGAAAATTTCTAGTTTTAAGCGCTGAGGGCGCGCATGCATTGTGGTGAATGCAGTAACCTATGAAGGCTATATTTTCGATCACTGGCTGTTCACCTTAAAATATTTTGTGAAATACTATTCAATATTGATGCTTGTTTGATTTCGTAAGGGTACCTAAAGCTATAATTTTTCATAGTAATAAAGAAACGGAAGATTTTATGGAACACTCGGTTTGAATGAAGTTCCTTTCGCTACATACATTATGTGTTAAATAACATGCACAATGGAATAAATAACCAAAATTTAAGTGTAAGTTAAAGTTAAATTCATAAAATAAATAAATGAAGGAAAGGTAAAAGAATTGCAGGTGTTAATATATTTTTTAAAATTACAAAATTTTGTCAACAATTAATGTTGAAATTATTTCGTTGCCCCGATAGCTGTTTTCGTGAATGTAACGTAGCCAACAGCAAAGGCAGTCCTGAGTGGAAAGTGACTCACCTTCTCCCAGGAGAACGGCCGCTATTGTCCTGGCATGTCTAGGAGAGTGGGCCCACGATCTTATGTAAACTGCACAGTTTACTTTGAATTTCAGTTATTTTTATACGATTATTAAAAGTTTTTTATTTAAACGTACTTATGTTGCGACAGCCAGTATATCGAATACACTATGTAGCGGGTGTACGGATAATTAAGGAGCGGAATTTAAGGTAAAAAAATCCATCTTCTGGCCAAAATAATTAACACAATTAAAAACTATGTTAATTTTGGGATATAAAGAAATTGATGTCAACACTCCTTAGACAAAGGTGGCCTTACAGAATCTCGATTCAATCTGCAGTATATTTTCTTGAATTAAACTTTACGTTGTCAGCGTACTTTGTTCTATAACAGCCTGCAAAGAGCGGCCACTTTCTCCGTTCGCCAAAGTTACTTGACCTATCTTGAATTCGTTGAACTAGCGTCAAAGAGTCTCTTTAAAGGGCTTATCAAAGACTTTATACGTCATTAAAAGTATTTCAAACGATTCTTCTCGTAATAATCGACATTTTAAATTGCACAAAATCATCACGCGAAAATGATCATCTTGAAGATACATTTACAGTGAGGTAATATATTTTAATTTTGCTGTTAAATAAACTTCCATATTTTTAAGCAGTTGAATATTTAAACTCAGTATAAACCAGCTAGCGTGTTATTGTTTAAAACATTTTTTCGCAAAATATTTCACGTGGCCTTGTACATTTGTACGTGTAGGATAGAGAGACATCCATAACATGAACTATGACCATAGGATTTTTGTGGTGAAGAATCACAAAAACGACAAAAAAAATACCATAATTAAGCATCTCAAGGAAACACGACAATATATCTGTGAACATACAAAACATCCGGCCAACATTAGGAAACATTTACGGCCACAGGACGAGTACTAAACACTGCTGGGTGTTTTCAAGATGCTTTTGTTTGCGAAAATTAATACCTGCCGCTCACCGGCTGAATTTTATGTAATTGCGTTCTGAACTTTGTGTTTACAGTTGAGTTATAATTTATGTTACATAATGCATTTTCTCGTATTTGAAAATTTAATTTTATTGCTTGTGTGGAAATATTGGATGTTGTCCTTCTATGAATAAAATAATTTCTCTTCTCTTCGAACACATCATGTACATTTTCACCACTTACAATACAATACTTTTTCCCTACCGTCACAATACTAACACTAGACAATTGTAGTTAATTATCAAAAGTAGATATTGTGTTAGATTTTATTCTCTCTAAAATATGTATACTCATTTTATATTGATTACATATATATAACTAACAAATTTACTTTCTGCATTTTATGCAGTAAGACAAATGAAAGTATACGCTTCGGACGCGGAAGTACTACATAAAAATGTAGTCGCTCGTATTATTGCCAGTAAATTTCGCGTCGTATATAAAAATTCTATCAGAGAAAAGATGTACTACTCTCTTATCCAATCTTTTCTTTTCGTTTTGTGAGTTGTACTTAAAAGCATTATCAAACACGTACTAGATATTAATAGTTGTTTAAAAACTTAGTATGAAAAACTTTCATAATTTACATGATCTCTTTTACAAAAGTAAGTAAGATAACATCGAAAATGAAACTTCTTTGAAACGTAAACATTTAAATGGTTCTTTGATAGATCCTTCTAACGTAGAAGGAAGTGGAGTATTTTCTTGTATTTCCTCACGTCGGTGGGTTTATATAAATGACAAACGAGATATGCAAACTACTATCGCTTTGAACTCAAAAATAAACATTTTCAAGCGAAATGAGCTTTCCTCGACGTGTAGTACGTTTAAAGATACTTTTACTTTTTGGTAAAATTAAGAGTATTTGGTAAAAAGAGTATGCCATTTTAGTTTCACAAAAAATTTATAGTCATAGGCACGAGAAGAACTATTTTAACTACGTGAAAACTGTAATCACTCGTTCGCAAAACAAACATGTTTACTTTAATATGATGTGAAATAATTTAAATAAATACAAACATCTTATAAGTTCAAATGACGTTTCAGAATGAATTTCGCTCGACTTTACACATTATGTCGAGCTACTTTACCACTTTAGGCTTGGAATACGTAACTATCAGAATATGTGAATTTCCACATGGTAAAATGATCAATATATATTAGGTAATATAGTGGAAAGTCGTTCGAAACAACATGTTTAGAAAAAGGAAAGGTGACGCAATCACCAATAACTCACGTCTCTCGATCCGCGTAGGCACAAAAAGAATTCGACACTAATAGAAGCTCGAATCAAAAATCGTTTCACATTATGATAATGCCTATCCTTTAGGCATTAACTTAGGAACATTCGATACGTAAGATCCGTAAATTTAATTAATTGTATTCCGAGAATGGGTCCTAGTTCTGCCGAACATATACCTGCGATAAATATAATACGTTCGTGTTATTTATATCCTAATATGCACATACTTAGGTTTTTAGAGTTGTAAAGGTTGTGACACCTCAAAGTTCATATCCGTGTATATTAAGAAATTTCAAAATTCCCTCATACAATGGCAAATTGATAACAGCTTCTAATCTAGATGTTATAGAATTACACTAATCGGGCCTTAATTTGTTATTTACGCCATTTTCCCTATTTTAAAATTGTAGTTTCTCTCCTAAACGATAGACAACTGACGGTAGCGAGGTAGGCCGGATAAATGCGACATGCTGACAGTTGTTGAATGCGGGTCCACGAGCGAGTGTTAAAACAAAAAACGCGGGCTGGTGCGGAATTGACCCAGTTTATATACGAAAATTAATTTGCGAGAGTAGAATACAAAATCTATCATGGTACTAGATGATCACGCACCGAGCGCCTGAACTTTTGGGAAGAGCTAAAGGCAAGCTTCCAAACTGATTATACCTCAAGCTGTCTGGGCGTGTACCTCAGTTTTTTTTTAATTTATAACTCAATCAAATCAATGGATCTTTAACAGAGATAAAGCTAAAAACGTACATTGTAATTACATTCTACAAAACCTTGACTTGCAATTTGTCAATAAGTAACAAGGAATATAATTTATTAAATTCAAAACTGTAAGTTTTCTTTTCCTGATTAGAAACGCTTCTAGGAGTCCATTGATAAATCTAATTTCTCTCCATAAGATGCGATAACTAGTGAATCGATTCCTGTTTAATATAGATTTCTATGAAAGAACACATGATATTCCTTAAGAACGTTTGTAGTGATAGAATGTATATAACACATGTCTATAGTGACTCACGCCTGTAAAAAGGACCCAGAAATACTGCAATCTAAAACCATATAGACACTGTCACATAGCACAATTACTCAATGAAGAATTTTCGTAAGCCAATTGACGAAATGTGTTGAGGGATGGTTAAAGTCTGTATTCTCACTCGACTGTGGAAATTTTTCATAAGATTATCAAACGTGGATATGAGCTGGTTGTATGAAAACTGCAAAAGAAAATGCGTTTTCTTCTACTGTTTTTAGTTCATTTAAAAGCAATTGGTTTAAATTCAATCTCACATTTATATTAACTTGTTTTTTTCCATTTGTTTGTCTATTGTGTGGCATTATGTAATCGATTTCAAAATGAGGTTTTAATGAGCTTTATATTGTTTAGAGTTAAAATTGTATATGTGTAACTCAGAAGTAGATGATAATTTATGCAATTTTAGAAGAAAAAAGAAAATAAGTTTGTTGAAATTTAGAGTTTGAAACAGCTCAGATTTTAAGGACGATGCAATAAAATGCAGAGTACGAAAAAATTAAGATTTCGTTCACTACACCTATTAGATTTTTATCCACGACAAAGTAATTCTAACTTAATTGCAAAATTTTACATAAACAATACTAATAAAAATCTGATAATAATAATAGAAATGAAAAATTGGTATTTTTATTTTATTAATCTATTTAGTCCATTTTAAAATGAACTAAAAAGTTTAAATTAGTCACCATATTAAGATTCTGAATTTCAAATAGGTATTAAAATATTTATAACAAAAAAAACGAAAAATGTGGAGCTTAAGACCCCTCAATCTGTAATAAGAAGATTGTTCCAGAAGTGGAGTGACTATTAGTCATGTTATCATAAAAATAAAATTTTACATGTAATATTGATCTTTAAATTTAACGTTTGAAAATTAGTTTTGTATGCTGGGGTGTACCCGTTACAAGTCACATGAAAGCCATTTGACAACTGTCACACCCTGTGAGTTAATAATACTGAATTAGCATTTTCTTTTTGTATTTTGTATTCGTCTACCTGATTTGTAGATGCATAATCGTCGGTAAATCGCCATTGCGCAGCATCCTACTCTTAAATCAGCTTTTATTCATAGTATTTTGCAAGAAATATCTAACTTCATTGCTTCCTGCTGAAAATCCATCAGATTAAATAAAAAGAAATAAAAAATATGCAGGGGAAGTATACTCCGACTTTTAATTAAGTTAGGTACCTTATTATTATATTTTGTACAGTATTCTTTGATACTCTCACTGTAATAAAGCTGTAGCATAGTCACGAGAGCGATTAGACATTTGGCTCTGAATATTAATAACTTTTAACATTTGTAGAATTGAAACTACCTTAATTGTAAAAAATCTACTTAATACTTTTATATACCATTTTTTAATAATCAATAACTTATAATTTTATTACTTATTTAAGCGTATAAATCAGGTGGATATGTTATGCCTAAAGTGAAGCTCAGTAAGGTCAGAGGTCACATGTCAATGGAAGAACTACACAACCAGAATTATTATATGGTTCTCTTGAAAAAATTCTCTTGCATGCAATTTATTATTGAGCATTGTAATTCTTTTTTATGAGGCTTTCAAGGCTTTTTGAGAAATATAACGATAGGAAATTTTCACTTCCTCTCAAATACACATATTCCAAAGCAACACAACACAATTCAGTGACAACGCGTGCACTGTCGTACTAGTAGTTATAATAATTACTGATATCTTTATATTACAAAATAATAATGAATGATGTAATTTTCTGAAAATATGAATTTCGTCAATTGATAAAACATTTAATTTTTCACATTAATGCTTAGTCAATGAGGAATATTAATGCTTAATGTGCAAAGTTGATGAAAAGTTGCCATACGCTCTTCGATTTGCCTTAAACTCAACTGTGTACCGGTTTTTAGTTACATTAATTTAGCGCCTATTTGCAACTTGGTTTACATTTAAATGACGCGTCTTTTATGTAGAGAAACCATTTGTATTCTCCATATTTCAGGTACAAGCTTCGCATATATTTTGTTTAAATTTTATTAAAACAACATTAAACAAATGTAAACATAGCAATCAAATGGTTAAATCGTTTTTAATATTCGTGAGAATATTAGAAATTAAAACTTAATTTCATTTATTAATGTCATTAGATTCATTCAAATATAGAAATTTGAAAGCGTAACGAACAACGAAACACGTTGAGTTCACTGTACGGATAAGATTGAGTAAGAATCAAGACATAGAATGTTTCATGAACTAGTTGTTACGTCTCGACTTTTCTGCCTGTCCACTCTATTCAAATGAACTACTTTAACCAAAATGATCCCATTTGAAAAACTGGTCATTCATTCAATTTTATACACAGAAAGCTCTAATTTATTTTATATATAGAAATTAGATATCATTTATTTTGATAGTGATTCTTAATTAGTACGTGATTTCGATATTTTGATGATAGTAATTTATCATCCAAATAGGTACCATCGATAACGATAACTTTGACACTGTTATTTGAAAGACCAATTTAACATAATATGATGGAGGCATATAATGTCGTATTAAATATCATTACTGACCAAAATAAACACACCTTAAATGTAATAAGACAAATTATTATCAGAACTACGAAACAAATGCAATGGACATGTCTATCTATGTAATATGTCTCTATGGAATCTAATATGACTTGTCTACCAAGAAGCAAATGTTATGCATATATGTCTAGCTTCGCTTGTATATGAATTGTAGATATACATCCTCTATACCAGCGTACAACAAATAGCAACCCTTTATATACTTTTCCCCCCATTACAATGTCTATATCCTAAAATTCTCGCCAATATATTTTTTATTCTTTGTCAGTCATTTTATAATTATTATTCATAGTAGTTAAGTCGTTAAATTTTGTTAGTTCCAGGAGAAAAGTAATAAATAAAATGAAAATTACCAAATATTTTTAATAAACCAAATTCGCATTTTTTCACATAACATTTAAAAAGGCTGAGAGAACAATACGTTGAGATTTCTATTCCGAATCAAGACTGATAAAGGTTCGTTCGAACCCTTCTGTGGAACCCTAATAGAACTACTTTCAATCTGAAATGAAAATATGCTGCCTGTATAATTTGGTCAAAAAACGTTTTATTCATAATTTCAAAGAAAATTTGGGGGCGAGCAACCTTGTAAGTTAATTGAATCCAGAATTCCTTTAAACAAGGGTCGACCGGTTGAACGGGTAACGAAAGAAATGGCCTCCAGCGACTTGCTAAATAAACTTATCGACTGCTCCTTCTACGAATTCTTTTTCGGGGTTCTCTATCTTTTAATTCATTATCATTGAAACTCTACATCATCGAAGAACGAAATTGCACTAGCGTCAAAAAAAATCTCTCTATAGACTGGATTGCAAGGTCAACTTCATTTTCATTTTGTGTATTATAATAAGTAACAAAATTAAGTTCCACTATTCATTCTGTACGTTATATAATTTTATTCACAATTGCGCAGCAGACATTAAGAATTTTTTCCCTGATATTATATAATTCCATAAAATGGCCTTTTATCACCGGATCAATGCAATTCATTTTATCACTACATGTCCGTGTAAATGAAAATCTCTGTTTAAAATGCATTGACAAAAACTATTTATCACTATCCACTGTTTAGTTACTACAAAATTATATTAAAAAGTTCGCCAAAAATAATAATCATGAGTAATATTTTGAGCACTAACTGTTATATGATTGAAAATATTTAACGAAACTTTGGTGGCTTTTAACTTGACAAGCATAAGTGCTCTCTCGAGGCCTAACAGGTAAATTCACGAACGCCACTTAAATTCGTACTTTATTGAAACGCACTTAAGCCTAAGAGTCTTTTAAGAATTTTTTACATTTCTGGATATTTCCTGTGGTAAAAATGATTGTTGTTGGTTTATTATTGATTCTACGTCATTCGTTTCTATCTTACATACATCTAATTTTAAACAAATAGAGGAGAATTTCCACAAATATGTAAGACCTATTTTAGTCGAGGTTGGAATTCTATGATTTTTTCCGTTTTCAGCAGAAACATTTTAATTGAAAAAAAATGAGACTTATTTTCGACATATCGTTTTAAGTTTCAAACTAATCAAATAAATTTACTTTTTGAAGTGATGTCGAGTGAAGCACAATATAAGATTTTATTTACGTATATAAAAAAACAAATTGCGTCATTTTATTCAAATTTAATTACATTCAACAAAAACTCTTTTCTGATTCAAGTCAGCGGTTTTGAATTTAGTGAATCTATTTTATTTAACTTATATACACTGATTGTTACGACGTAATAGCTTCACATCAATCATTTCATGAATTCTCGTCGATATCTGGTGCTTGACGCTTTTTAATGTACCACCGATTCAGTTTGCATAGGATTCTCTAGGGGGATCCTTGAAAGCCTCACAATTGCACATACTTGCTCATAAATTTGTTTTCGTCAGTATACTCACGTTCATACTTTCCATATAGCCAAACCACTGTATACGTTTTTGTACTCTAGTCACTACATTTTCTTTCAAACCACACCGTTGTTCGATATCACTGTTCCTATATCTATCTTTTAACAACACCACATATCTACGCAGAAACCACATCTCCACTGCATTATTTAATTTTTCTTCTCTCGTACCCCACTTTCATTACTGAACCTAAATGGACCAGAATTCTGTGATCAATAGCCAAATGCGCTTATTGTGAGGTATTTTTAGTATTCATAATAACAAGCAAGGTCCTATTCGCTTTATTTTCCTTGTTTACTCTCCTTTCAATATGGTTATCAGGTTTACGTTCATTTGTAAATAAACTACCCAAATATACAAACTTTTGACTTGTTCAAATTTCTTACCTTCTATATGTGCAATGCATTCAGTAATGATTTTATTCCTTTCAAACACCATAACCATAGTCTTGCTGACGTTTATTTTCACAACTCTTTTTAACATACGAGTACTACGTCGAAGCCAAAGACAAGAGTTAAAATTTTGAAATACTTACGTTGCATTTTATTTACGTACCATTTAACTACTCGTCCGATTTTATATCAATGTGGTGTGAATCAACTTTTTATTATGATTCGGCTGAAATAGGATTCATATTTAACCCACTTTTCTCAAAAAATTTTTAATTTAATTACCATAACCTGCAACTCGCACGCCAACGTCACAAGAATTACTTGGTCGTCGGCGTACAGGAGGCATTTGACAGACAGCTTAGCCATTCTTAATCCACGATCTTTCTCTTTCAAATCTCGTAAATAGCTATTCTCATACATGAAGCTTCAGCCTGGTTACGATGAAGTTACGTGACCGTATCAATTCATTGTTCATACTATGCATGGATAGGGTTGTCCATAGATCATCCCTTTTTACGCTATTATACGTTTTTTTTCAAATTTATGAAAACACAGTATACCTATTAGCCCTTGTCCAAATACTTTCCAGTAATTTTTCGCAAGGAAAACTTAATCCGTACACGCCATCACTTTTCAAAATCCAACTTGTACACTAAAATCTTACTTCCAGTTTCATACGCAACCCTTTCAATAATTACTTTCGCGGCCTTAAACTAGTCATTAGGTGTCTTACGGCTTTCCAGCATTTATTGAAAAGCTAGTATAGCAGACTTGCCATTACATCCTTGCCGACCTTCAACATTTTGACGAAACCCTATCACACCCGACAGCTTTTCTAATCTTCATACGTTTAAATGCATCCATGATTTAATTCATGCCAATTTCCTTTTAATTTTCATTATATTTAATGTATTCAGTTGCATTAAGCTTGTCATCTGAAACTGTATCCTCATATGCAAAAACACTTTTGAAATAATTATATACTTTTTACAAATTATATTGCCTCATCTACGTTAATTTTATTAAATAATAATATTTGTATTGATGTATAAATAAAATACAATAATGTTTATAATGTTTGAGAACATTATCGACTTAAAAGTTTTGCTATAATAATAAAAGGCTTATCATAAAACTCTATACACAATATAAAATGAAAAATACAAAACAATAAAACATAAATTTAATAAAAGAATATTTATCATAAAATATTGCAAAAGGATTTTGTTTCATGAAAAATGAAACGTAGAGACATAATTACACACGATTCTAATTAAAAGAATAGTTGAATTTTAAGTTGTGAATAGAGATATGAAATGTATCTATAACATTTCATTTTAATTAAAAAATAATATATTATTATTATTAGAGTCAGATATAACACAGATATAACACTTTTAGAAAAAAATACTATGATGTAATTTTGTTTAACAAAAAGCTTTTAGACGTTGTGAGTAAACGTACAGTATTCCACTTATCGCCGGCTTTCAATTACACCTTTGCATACAAAGTAGCAGAATTGTTTGTCAGTCACGGATCTAAGAGTATTGTTTCTTCTTGTTTGCTTTGGATACGCGTTGCTTTTTACGCGCAGATAAATTAAACGTTTGATCTACTCTTTACCATACTTTGGGCGTAGTGTGGTAAAGAATACATTGCACATGATGATACATGGTATATATACACAATACACATATGATAGGTGTCGTAGCGTTACCGTAGTAACTGTAGACGGCAATGAACGCAAAAATGTATTTCATATGGAATATGTCATTTGTAGTAATTGGCACGATTCTTGAAGACTTTGAGACAGTAACAGTTTTGCTGTCTTTCTATCAGCTAATGACGCACGTACAGTGTACCAACTTAATTTAAAATTTACATAATATAAATTGTTACTGGAAAATATTTGCTTTTGTTAATATAAAGTTAGATACACATTATTATGCCGCGAATATATTTCTAATTAATAAGCAATTTTGACAATTACATAATATTACCAAATTAGTATTGAAAATGATGTGTAAGTATAATGATAATTAAATATTACATTTTTATAATAACACATTTTTCAGACCTGTAATCAGAAACTACAGATTTTCACGTGCTACGATGTTCGTACATCTCTTATTATACTGACATCCATCAATCATTTTGTTCAGTTTCTGGTGCTAAATATTTTGTCATTATTAATGCTGCAACATGGTTGTGGATTACAGCTGGTTAACAAAAATATGAAACGTATTTAATATCTAAACTTCTTAAATTATGTTCGTACGTACAACTAATACAGGCATAAAACGTATACTATCACAAAGAGGAATCTTCATTCTTGAAACTGCATATTACTTTAGCATATCGCTAGACACAATACACTAGACAAAAAAATATATTTGATAAAATCATGCCAAGGCCGTTAATCGATATGTAATTAGGTTAACGAAGGGATGTAACCACAAGTTAGCTCGATTGACGTTATTAATTCATTTGATTTTTCTTTTTATATAACCGGAATCACGAGGAATAGAACTCTATTTAATATAAGCTAGTTCGTGTTTGTCATTCTTTAAAACAAGTTATTTTTTTAATTCCTAATGTGAGCATTGATTTTACTTTCATTTTTCTTTTGTCATATCCGACTACCACTGCTGTGTATAACCATAGGGACTAAAGCTATAGCCAAATGCGTTCGTCGTGAGACACATTTACTGTTCCTAACAAAAAGCAAGAACATATAGACAGACCTTGATGCAGACAGTTAGAGAGACAGACAGTATCCTATCTTCTATTGTATGAGGTGTTAATTCGCGGAAATCCATAATAGACATTTGCTGCAACATGCAGTGACATGCAGCATGCAACCCACCGCTGACCCTCGAATCTGTTCTTCCACTTTTCCAATTCAAAGAATTGAATATTGATTCGAGAGAATTGATAGATGTGGAACAAGTATTATTTTTTTATTTATCTCAGTCTACTTATAGTTATAGTTATTTTCTACGTACGCTTAATTAGAACTAGGCACATCCTCAGGAATATGCAGACAGTCCCATCCACTAAGGCGTAAGGAGTGTTAAAAATAACCGACAAATGGGGACCCAACCTCCTCATGTGGTTGTATCCTATATTCCTAACTCCTAAGTATCCTATCATTTGTGTAATAACATGTTTTTGCTATACACCAATTTTAATAAACATTAATCAATACTTGCTTAAGTTATAAAAAATATACAGACAAAGAAACACACAAACGGACAGTAGCCTATCGTGTAGAAAATCACCTGTTCTTACAGTATACAAATTTTCGTTGCAATTGGTCAAGCCGCTCTTTAGTTATAAAAAGATATATAAACAGGCATAATTTTTAAAAATGGGAGAACTGGGGACAGTTAGTTAATCAAATTTCTATTAGGTTATTTCTCAAAACATTTAATGTACAGACAGACATTACAGACTTATATAGTACTATAGATATGCCAATATTTCAAAGGACCCGCACGTCTTTTTTTTTATATGGCACGTGCACTATGGAGACGCTGTGAGATCTTTCTCTAGTCGAGCCAGATACTATCAATACTGACATAAATAGAAAAATGAAAATTTATAAAGACAGTCTACATAAAAAAAGAAAAAGACTTTCTTAAATTAATTTATTACAAGTATTTTTAAGATTATTTTATTTTTTACAACATTAACATCGTTCTTTTATTACCTAAATTGTAATTGCAATTGATCAATCGTTTCAATTATTATATATTTACTAGCTTCCATCGGCAATATCATCCGCGTAGACATAAAAGGAATTCCTTCATTTTGTATATCGACCGAATACGATCGCGGTGCGCTTTCATTTCCGAACCCGGTGTTGATTCAAGTAGATTCCGATTCTGAACCGGCTTTTGATCCGAGCCCCACTCTCAATTCTCATTTCAGCGCTGCTCTTTATTCCTATTACGGTTTCGATTTCAATTCTAATTTTAGTCCCACAGTCGATTTCGATCTTGGTCCAGTTCTTGGTTTCGAACCCAGTCTCGAAAATTGAAACATGAAACCAAGGTGAGATACAAATGTTAATTCCCTTTTTCAGATATCTTCCCATTTCCAAACATATTGCCAATTTCATAGTAATTGGATGAATGGTTCAGGCATGCAAAAAAAAAAACGAACAAAGTACATATTTATTTTTATATATTACACAACCCCATTCCCCCACCTAATTGTGAAAGACGCCTCTCACATTTTTAATAAGAATATATTCATACCAAATTTCATTGTTGTACCTCGCTGTATAAAAAATTTCATACAAAATTCAACCCTATTTTGCTCCGGTAAAAAGTTAATCACGAATACATAGACACACGCGCAACTACAAAAAAAACAAATGAATATGGCTACTGAGAAAATGAAAAATAATTATAAATTGTTTTGATTCTTATACAGTGTATATAAATCACATATAGCCTATCATTTGTGCAATCGCATGTTCTAACTATACACCAATTTTCATCAAGATTGACAACTTTTTTTGTTATAACAAAACATATAGACCAACAGACACAAAATAACCTATAACTTATGTGATCACTGACTGTATATCCGCCCAGTCCGATCACAGTCCGTTAAACCGTTCTATAGTATCAAAAGAGCAGATAGACAAAGGCATAGTAGCTTAGCATTTGTGCAATCACATATTCCGATTCTACACCAAATGTCAAGATCGATAAAACCATTTTTGAGTTATATTAGAAAATACAGACAGACCGAAACATAGACCGTAAAATATACAGTAGCTTATCATTTGCACCTACACCTATTTTTACTGTAAACCATTTCTCATCACAATCGGTTAAACTGTTCTTAAATTGTAAAAGGATATACAGACTAATAGAAATCAATTTTAAAAATGATAGAACTGGAGTCAATGATTCATAAAACATACATAAATAACAAAATTTCACAAAAAGTATGAATATGCGGACAGAAGCTACAGATTTATATAGTAGTATAGATCTAGAGAAACTCTTCATTTTTGATTTTCCTATTACACCCCTACTATTCATAATCTTTACGGAAAGAGTCCATACATATTATATTGATTCTATTACAATCAATAGTTTCTGAATTGTTATTAAACATTTTGTAGTTTAACTCTTAAACCCTACCAGGGTCCTACAGTACCATAATTATTTTAAAACTCCATATTTTCTGAACGATACTATACACATAGCGCCGCTTCGTCTATTTTGCTTTTGGATAGATGGCAAATCAATAGATCAGGAGTGTGGGGCCGACGTACGAGTGCAGCTGTTTTACAAAGTTCTACGGTATCTCCTTAACCCAAGGTAGGAATAACCATAGTTTTCCGGGACTCGTCTCCATAATTGAATAACTCTTTTTGTATACTTTGTAAGTTAATATGTACTTTTATATGTAGTCACTGGTGTGTGTGGAAGGATTTACCTATTTTGATCAATACTTTTCTCCATTTTATGTTTTTTTTTTTACGAATTTATCTATTATTATGCTTTTCAAACTTGAAAAATGATGTTTCAATTTCGTAATATGAAGTGATAGAGGAAATGATAACGAACCTTTTATGAACTCCGTAAAGGAAAGTATATCAAAGCGATGTGAATATAGACAAATAAACGGGGTTCGCTCTTTAGAACCCCGTTTGCAATCAAAGTTATTATGACCGAATTCAGTTGGCAATATGTAGACTTACCTAAAACGGATATTAAGTGTAGAGGATGAAAACAATGGAACAGTTAATTACGATTCTAAATCCGGTCATTGCTGCTTTCGCCTGCGTCAAAAGGCAGAAAATCTAGGATGGTCTGTACCTCTTGTCGTCGACATATTTGCGCCTAGCATCAATATAAAATATATCCCCCCTGTAATGTTAAGCTATAGTTTTAGTATTAACTATTATTTACAATTACTTTCTTTGATCCCTATTTAATGGAAATAAATGAGTTTGTAGAAATTTCCTAGTAATGTTTTAAATTATTTTTACGGAGTGGGTAATCCAGAACCTCATGGTAGGAATAAACAAACATTAATTGACAGTACGGTTTAAGAGTTAAAAAACGTTATCATTATTTAATGAAAAATAACAAAGATTGAATACAGAATACGAGATTTAAAAAAAATCGTTAAGTATATAAGGCCAGTGGTTTTCTAGTTCGTTGAAACATTGGTATGGCAGACAGGTGGTAAACAGGTCTAATGTATCACACTCACCATATGATGTCCACTCCTGCTTCTTAGGCTGAGTCTCATTTTCCAGTCCCTCTTGGAGCTACCGCTCTCGGAACTGAATGAACGTTTCATAGGTAAGGACATTTTAAATAAATAAAACACAACACGAACTTAAAACAATTACATATTAAAGTCAAGTGCCACAATCGTAGCGGAAGCTCGATAACGTCACTAAAACAACGCGAAGTTGACAAGTCATCAAAATCATTGCACTTATATAAGAAAAAACCGCAAAGGAATAACGAATACTCGGTAAAGGCCTAGAGGCGACAGAGAATCGAAATTACACGAAAGAAATGTGTGATTCAGAATTCAAAAAAAAACACTGCAGTGAACAAAACTGATTCCGTAAGATTCGCCGCCGGATTCTGTAACAAAGAGAAAATAGTTTGAATTACATTTATTTAGCTTCAATTGACTTATATTAATATTACAAACATGTAAAATTTGTTGAATTATTTGTACGTAGGCCACTGTTGCCTTCCGTTATCTTCACATATTGTAAAGAATAAAAAGGGAATTGATTCGATTCCTGATGACAAGCGAATCAACCAATGAGTTTTGAGTTAAAGCAAATTAAACCATTTATTCGTTGAAGTGCGTGATCCTGACTTTGTTACCGCATTTGGTGAAATAACATTGACGAGGATTCGCCCTTGCAAAAGGACAGCAAAAAACTCCTTAAGACATAAAACATTATATTATTATAATTTTTCATTTCGTGACATTGTGAGATTTCACTCTCGTCATTTTTAAACCGTCCATTGAAGTATAACTTCAAATGGTATTCAATTATTGGACAAAGTGGACGGGTCCTTTACGAGCTATGCAAGTACAAAGACTCAAGTACTAGAATCTTTGAAAGTCAAGAGGACCTACAAATAAGTTATTTCGAAGAAATTGGTCTTGCGCAAAATGAAATTTAACATACCAACCGTCGATTTTCAGCTCCATATATTTCGTGTGCCTGATAACTTTAACACGAAATTAAATTCTTGGTATTGCTGTATTTGACCTATGTACTCCCTCGACATTTAAACGGTTTTAGGAATATTAGCCTTTATTTCTGATTATCTATATATATATATATAATAATAAGAAATATTTTGTTTCTAGCATATCTATATGACATTATGAGTTTTTCATAGTGAAATTTGTTATAATTGGAACAGTGTTAATATAAGACTATGCTTTTTCATAATTTCGTAAGTTTTACGGGGATAATTAGTTATGTTAAGGTTTCGAAGCAGTTTTATTTAGCGCCAACGGTCATTAGTTATTTTTTTATTTATTTCAATTTATATACTTGAACGTGGTTGAGAGTAAAATAAATAAAATCATTAAAATGTAATGAAAAAAATGATAAAATACACAAACGAACCAAACAGCATCTTTCATTTTCATTTTGATTCTTGACAGTCACATGATGGCTACTAGTTGCTAGTTATGAAATATATGTTGAACAAAAAAATGAAAATCGTTAGTAATACAAAAATAGGTGACTGTCAAAAAAAATATTTTAAAGAACATCAAGTTACTTGTAGTTCTTTGTTACCGGTTGTAACAAAATTATTTCGAATTTTTGGAGTAAGTAATAGGTTTGAATTTTTGAGGTGCTTGGCGCACCCAAAGCGCGTCAACAGGACCACGTTCCTAAGGCCACGCCTTCCGCTTGTCCACTCAGAAGAGCTGTATCTTTTGCATCGTAACACGAACAAAGAAATTATTTTCAAATTTTCACTGATTGATGTGATATAACAGACATATTAACAAAGAATAATAAAAAACGAAAACAGTCATCAGGGACTGCTAATAGAAGCAAAAAGTTGGAACTATGAAGCGGCTGTGCTTTTTTAATTTTCAAATCATTTTACTTTACAAATTTTAAAAATAAAATATTATAAATTGTAAAGTAAAATAATTAGCATTATCTGTTTATCACATATATCATCACTGTGACATCACATCAATTACAATACACTTTTATAAGGCAATTATATTGATCGTTGTGCCATTTTTGGTTGGTATTTTCTGTATTGCAATGATGACACGCATTCCATTCTTGTTGACATCACTGCTTATGGCTTTTCCACATTGCCCCTCCTCTCGAATTGCAATGCTACTCGAGAGGAGGAGGGGCAAAAAAGTGGTGGCGAATCTATGGTGGTGAATCTACAGGTAAATCCTTTTTGTTTTCTGTCCCTTTGAGTGTGTCATTATTGTGATACGAAATTTTCCAACGAGTGCAATTCGTCGCACTAATTAATTAAAACATGACACAAGCCTACCAAATTTGAAATAAGTCAATGTAAATACTATGGTTGGTATTACGAAATTTAAGTCTTTTATAATAATTATACAAAACAACAATAAATATGCAATTGAATTTAATTTAAAATAATTTTTTGACATATACTATTCATTTATATATATATATATATATATATATATATATATATATATATATATATATATATATATATATATATACTATTAATATTAACATGTCACTGACGCGTACTCTTAAGATTTTACTAGTATAAAAATTGTCCAATCTAGAAAGTTTTTATATAGTTCACATGTCAAAAACGTGTTAATTCTTGCTACAACTTATAAAAAATATGTGCGATAACTCTACGTTTTTGACATGCTACAGTAAATTTACTTTGCTGTCTGTAGATCAATCAGTTTGTTACAATTTTGATGTGAAGTATCTAAAAAACGCTCAGATGGAAATGAAGACGTTTCTATGACGTGTCGCAACGTCATGAACACAACAATATATTTTTAATAGGTTCCAAAAAAAACATCTCTATTTTAAGCTATTCGATAAAAATAAAATAATAAATGATTAGTTTATTCTTAATGTTTGTTATATTCTCTTTTTACATACAACTGCGTCAAAAATTACAAATATTTCAATTTAAAAAAAATTACATGTTTCACATTTTCCAGGCGTCCTATACGGCTCATTTTTTTTTATAGAAAAAGAAGTTAGATTACTTTTTATGACGACGATGGCGTCAGCAGTTACATAATCCAAAGCTTAAATATTAATATTAATTAAAATATTTCAATGGAAAAAATTAACTCGTTTTCGCGACTTGCCTAAAACAAAGTCAAGATAGATAATTTTTATTGTATTTTATTTAGATTTAATTGCAATATATATATGTATGCCATTTAGTCAAAAATTGTGGCAATTTTATAAGTAGTGACCGTTGCTTTAGAAATTATGAGACTTCAAAAGATCAAAACTGTGACAAATAGTTTTGACAGTCCTCTCGATGTTAATCTAACACTACCTGGAGAGTTCTTGAGAGACCGAAATAGGCGAAAATTTGATGGTGCTATGTTAGGGCTATATGGTTGATGTATTACCCTTCCCAACAGAACTCATTATTTCTCGAGTGGCTGAAGATGTGTATGGTCTGGCGTTATCATGGCGCAAGTCATAATCTATTTATTGATCAATTTCGGCCGTTTTCTCTACTTTTTGCTTTAGTCTCAGCAACTATTGGCAGTAGAGATCCAAATTCATGGTCTTGATCGGCGACGAAATCTTATAATGAATAATGCTTTTCTAATCCCACTATACACATGTTCTTTTTCGAACTCTCTTTTCGTAGATAATCCATTTTTCATCACCAGTTATCATTTTTTCTTTTCAAAAACGTTTCAGTTTAATTACTTTTCAATAGAGAATTGCAAATGAATACACGATTCATTAAATTTCTTTCAGTGAGCTTGTGTGGGACCAAAGTATCGAGCTTTTTTTAATCTATCTTTTATCGAATGGGTCTAAACTGCTTTATGATCAATTTCCAGCTCTTCACTTACTTCATAAGAACTAATAAGCTGATGATGCTCTATTTTTTCCAAAATGGCATCGACTTTATCCATAACAGGTCGACCAGAGCGAGGTTCATCTTTGACATCAAAATTACAGGATTGAAACCGCTAGAACCAGTTTTGTGCTACTCTTACCAACACTGCATTAGGTATATAAACGTCACAATTTTTTTTTCGCAGCTCGTGTCGCATTTTTCTCTTTTTTGTAATATGCTTCGAAATGTATCGAATTTCTACATCAGATTTACTAATTTTGATGGACAGACAAACAATAGAAAAATGGGGATATCGTTATTAATTTTTATTTCTTTTTAATATCATCTATTTAATGACATCAAAACTGGATAGGTACAACCATAGAGATTTTACTGCAACCCTTCCCTTATAATATTTGAAAAACTCTTATCCCCGACCCATTAGATTTACCAAAATCAACAGCAAATATTAATTGGTTGGTGGATCGACCAAATTAATACTAACAACTTATTAGATATTCGGTATCTGTGGAATCCTCTCGTATGTTAATTCAATTTGTTCGATTAGGGTTTATAGTGGAACAGCTGCTTTATGGGTCAGCGGTGAGTGGGCACATTGCATATATTGCATATTGCAGGCAAGCGAAGGCATTAGGAAGCGAAATAAGGCCTTGTACAAGAAAATAAATTACTGAAAAAAACTTTATTTTAAAAACGAAAGCTATATAGGACGTTATAAAAAAACAGTCAATTGATTATAGGGCCAGGCGCTGTGTTTCCTGTAGTTATCCATAAAAATGTTCAAAGAAGAGGGTTTTTTGTTCGATACTATTAACTTATTAAATAAATTCACGGTTTAATGACTAATAACATCTAAAAATGAACCCACATAGGTTGAATGTTAAGAATGGTATGATTTTATATTTCCATAGTTTTACATGGTTTGTAAACATATCTACTACCTGTTTTAACTACTAACTACGTCATCTATGTTATTTTCAATGGAATTTGTATGAAATTTCCTTTGTACTTCCCCAATTTCATTTTATAAATTGGTGGACTATTACTCGTTAACTTATAAAGCCCACTCAGCTGTGATAGTTTTTCTTTTCACCTAATTATGTATACCACTGCTGTGAAGCTTTTATATATCGAAGAATAACTATTTAGCTGGTATGAGGTGGAGACATACGACTCTAACAAAAATTAGTACCTTAAAGCTTAATATTTCGCAAACGGATCAAACAGTCAAAATCCATTTTAATGAGATTGGCCCATAGGTCATATCGGTTTCATAACTAAAATGCTGGATCTTTATAAATGTCATATACTTGTTTTGACAAATATCTAGTTCTATGAAGAGCACACTTATTTTACTTTCTTTTAACGAAACTGTCCGTGTTAATTGACTGGACAAGACGTTTTGATAATAAAACGTATAGAATGCGATAAATGTGATCGATATCATATTTATCGAATTCTTTACGTTTTATTATAACTTATAATACATGTGTATTATAAAAACAATAATAGAAAAATTTAAAATCCGAGGAGTGAGTGAACTCTTTGCATCTAAATCCGAGGAATGACTTTACTAAGTTTTCAGAGAGCTTGCTGAAAGTTGGGTTAAAACCATAAACTGCAATGGGCTGTACTTAGAATATTAAGGCTTGTTTATTGTTTGGTTGGTTTGGTTACTTGAAAACTGGCCAAGAGCATGTTGGACCATGTTCATTTTAGGGTTCAGAAGCTATTATTACAAAGAAATGCACTATAGATCAAAAAAGCACGTAGTTACAATTTTTCCTTGTTTCTCGGACAGAATAGTTATAAGCACTTTTGTTGTCTTTTACTAAAAAAACAAATAGGTATGTCCACTTTTACTATTAAACAAGTGTAAACTAAAGTGCATCAACAATAGAGGGTACCTTCATGGTACTTACGTTCTTTTGTTGACAAGCGCAATTTTTCGGCAATAAATCAAAAACGGTATATCTGATCATATTGAAAATAATTTTCGTTAAAACTATTTTTTAAGCGTTATCTTCGTTATTTTTTTCATATTTTTTTGTATATATTGTTTAGAAAATTGAAGGGGTAGGACACAATTTTTACAAATTTCGGAGCGATTATTCCAATATTATTTACGTAATCAGAAAAAATACTTAAAATCATAGTGTTTATAAAAGAACTGTCCAAATATGTGTCAATCGTTGGCTTTTGCTGAAAAAACATCAAATAGTGTGGAGTGAAAACAATACATCAATTATTTTTAAATATTTAATTATCAAAGTAGCGACTCATACGAGACACCTATACTAAAAATGTCATATATATATACGTCTTGTAATTTTTTAAATAAAATGCCTGTGACATACGGACGGACAGACGGACATGACGAAACTATAAGGGTTCCGTTTTTGCCACTTTGGATCGGAACCCTAATAAAAAAATGAATATTAAAACCGACATTATTTATGAGATATCTTAATAAAAGTGACTTTTCGTTAAGAACAGATTATAGGAAACTCCTCAATATATCAATTAGTTTTTCATCATAATTACCTATTGAAAATACCTTTTATTTTAAAGTGATTGTAAACTATCGTTTAATAAACTAAAATAATTTTCTATTATTATCTAAGTCACTATCTTTCCAACCTGAAAATCACCCGACGTACAGAAAGCATCGATAACCGGAATAAAACCATAAATATAAAAACGTACAATTTATTTCTGATGCGCATAAGAAATGGACAAAGAAAATTCAAATTCGTAGTCAATCAAAAAGTCAATTTAATCGCATATTTTTGGATAGGGTTCCTTCCGATGTTGAAATCCGTAGAAAAGCTTTCGCCTTCCTGAAGCTCGCGACACTTTAATGGAAAACCCTTGTATCGTTTAAGAGGTGAAAAATACGTGTAAGTTTGATAAATATCGACTGTACTTTTAGTAATGCTTTTAGTTCATTCAGCTTATTACGCTTTAAGTTGTAACATTGACCAGAAATTGTAGTGTTTTTAATAAGTTACAAATATAGTTTTAAATAATTTTAGTTTAGTTCTTTTAAAAGTATTTAATAAAGACATCGGTAAAAATGCTAATGTATAATATATGATTTTAAAATAAATTAATTGCCTTCATTGTTTGACATCTAAATCTGTTGTAGATATTTTTTAAATAAAAAGGTAATGATTTTATTATAAATCTAAGAACAATTTTATAGTCGCTGGAAAAATGTCTGTTATATATTTGATGACCAATATTTGACTCGAGTTTTAAAGCGAATTTATTAGAATTAAGGTGAAGTCCAAAGGTCGTCATAATGTCTATAGATAAAACTCAAAAAGAGAAAACAAAAGCTGACATAAAACGCTTAAGAGATTTTGTGAGGTTAATATAAAAGCTCAAAATATTAAAGAATCGGACGTGATAAACTGAGAAAACAGCCGCAAGCTACCAACCAAGCTGCAAGCCGCTAATTAAGGATCATGACATTTAATGAGCAGCATGTCACTAAATAAACAACATGCTATTAACTTAAAAACAAGCTACTCAGACACAAACATTGAGTTTTCTATTGATAAAACATTTTTGATGCTATTGTAAAACAATATTTTTGTACTAGTGGAACTTGTTTATGATATTATAGAAAACCACCTTTGATTGTATTATGCCATCAATATTAGACTGCCTTCGTATTGTAAAATATTCGCTATTTTGCTACATTTCAATTTACGTAAACTTCTGATTTTGTTGTTATTTATTAAGAAGATAAACTTAAGAAATAAACTGATTATGTTCGTGCTTTTGTTTGCATAAGATTAATTATATCTATATATAATTAATCTATATATAATATATCTATATATCATTAATCTTATGCAAACTAAAGCACGAACATAGTCAGTTTATTTCTTATGTTGGCATAGGCCAATTGTTTTATTATTTGAATAACTCGTTAAGGTGACAGTAGTCGCACACTTATTTGTATTTTGGACAATTTTATGACATTAGTATAACTACACAATCTCAACAGTTAATTATTTTATAAAAACAGGTATATTATTTGTATTTGAGTATACGTTAAATACATAAAAATCTAACAAAGCGACAAAATAGATCACCAAATCTACTGCTGAACGATCACTATTTCTGAGTGCCTAAAAGTCATTGCTTAGTTATTTAGTTCATCTTGTTACCATTATTTGACTTTCATATCGGACGCAAGTCCCGTTCTTTGCTTTAACATGACAAACATTTGGATATTGGCGGTGGTTTACATCCAAATTAATATTCGGATATAATAGACCGTCTGTATACAGAGACGGCCTTATTAGTTCACAACGCCCCTAATGGGAGCCGTCCAATGTTGACGTTCGATTCTCGGTTGCCACATAAAAATATATTTTCGTCAGAAGTCATCGGTTTTACGAGTGGTGTGTTCTATCCGACGTGTCCCATAGTGAATTCAGGCCATATCAATTACTAACTTCTGCTCGCGGCTCCGCCCGCAAAATACGAATCTGAATTTTAGTATCTGTAATAAAACGCATATGCAGATGAAGCCAAAGAAAAATGTGAATAGTCTATTTTACTTGAGGAGCTCCTTAATAGTTGCCTTGACAAACTACTGAACCGATTCCTTGAATCGGTTCAAGAAAGCAAATACACAGCACTGTTAGATACGAATGTTATTCTTTTGTCATAAATCTTCCCAATGTGAGCACAATAAAACACCAGTTTCGTAGTAATTGAATGGATGGTTAAGGTACGCATGAAAACGAACAAAGTATGTTCTCATTTTAATACGTTATATAACCCGACTTTCCCTGACCTACTTGTGAAAGACGCGACCCTCCAAGTTTAATAAACAATATTTATACCAAGTTTCATAGTCGAACCTAGGTTAATAAAAAGTTTCATACATAATTCAACCTTTTACTCCGATAAATATCGAATTTCCAAAATTCTTTCTTAGTTAATCCTTAAATGATAAAATCTATCAACAAATTGAATTCCACTAAGACAACTTATAATCTTCCTCAAAAATTGAGCTATCAAATACTAAAAGATTTTTTTAAATTTTAATGAGAGTTTTGTAACGCCCTAATTTTTGTAGATTAGAGCGTTTAAATGAACAAAAATTAAATTATTCAATTACTTAAACAGCCTGTAGCTGATTCCAAGAATTGGGCTATCGAATACGAGAATAATTTTTCGATTCCGACTAGTAGTTCCAGAAGTCAGTGCTTTAAAACAAACAAAAACAATATTATTCAATTATTTATATTGTCTATAGTTTATTTCGAACAATGAGCTATTAAATGCAAGATCAAGATTTAAATCCGACTGGTAGTTCCGTAGTTACCCATTTTATCAAATAAGGCTTTTATATAATATTAAATCATGAATAATTTCATATTAAATTTGTAGTAAAAAAGGTCAATTAAAACCGAGATTGACTTACGAAAACCTGTTAAGTACTTAAGTGCTACTAAATAATAATATAGAATAATTTTTAGATATTCATTGCTTTAAATTTAAATATTTATTAACTAACTTTTCAGAGCGTTTGTAAATTGTTTTTTTTCCTATTCATCTATACCTATATCAAACGATTCTATGATGAAATGTTTTTTCTTTTGAGAATGTCGGTAATTATTTATAGAATAATAAATTTAGATGACTTTAAAGAAAATTGTGTAAATAAAAGTCTTAAATACATTACCTTCGTCATCCCTATGTGGGAGGTACTTTTACTTGAAAAGTTTTGTAAATATAAAAAAATGGTGTATATAACCACAAATAGATATATGAGAGATTTTGACATGGGTCGACAGCAAAATGACATCAAGACGTGAAAGCGATAATTCTAAAACTATTCATGCCATGAAATCAAGGTACCACCACACAGATAAGATAACGTCGTACAAAAGTATTCCGATAGAGCAGGGAAAGAAACAAGATAGAGCATCGATAATGAAATTTCGGCACTCGCAAATTACTGAAAGTCGAAGACGTAAATTTTCCAATATTAATATTCTCGAAGTTTCTTACGAACGGAAAATTACACGAGTTTGTTCTAATTAAAATACAAAACGTACACGAGCCCCCATAAATCTGTCGTTTATCGCAATGCCATAAGGTGTAATTTAGCGCCGGTTTTATCGGCATCAAATGAAAAAAGAAGAGACTTAACTGAATTTTTTCCCAGCCAATTTATAAGGAAATGCGTGTTTTCTTGTTGGATTTTCATAGAGGAACTGTGAATTCGGCACCTTTTTTTTAATATTTCACAGTTTAACTTTAATGTTCGTAAAAGTCTATGGAATATAAATTATTTTCTTTGTCTACAGCGACTTTTATAATATTATTGTTGATGTCATAAATTTTGATTAAGATAAAAAGAGTAAGTAAACTGAGATCTGTTATCATACCTGTCGGGATTAGTCCTTAATTTTATTAATTGTAAAGTGTACCCAATGTTGGTTCTTTAAAAAATCCACGTCACTATACAAGTTACAAGGGTTTTTGATACAACATTGAAACAAGATTGTGGAAGTACTTATAATGGAAAACGATATTTCACGTAGTATCAAAAGTTTATATAAAATTGTGTATATGTGTGTCACGTGTAAAGGAAAATGAAAGTTAATAACCTAGCCTAGCCATTGAATTGTTCCTTGGTGAGCAGACAGACATGGTTTCAGCATCAATGCCGTTTTATGATCTGAGCTGAACGTACACACCGAGTTTCATTTCGATACAGTTAGCTTCTGAAAAGTATAAACATGAACAGTATAAAGATTATCTAGATTGAGTTATTAGGTTCAAGGTATAAAATTATTTCATTTTCTTTTATTTATATATTGTCTTGTCAGTTTTCATTTACCCCACTGCCGAGGCACATCCTTCGCATTTTTTTTCATTTCGAATTGCGGGGCTCGGATGTCAACGTGTGGAGCGCTCGCGCAATGGGAGTTTGGCAGCCGACGATCGTCGTCGCCGAGGCTAACGGCTTAACGTGTTCTCAAGGCGTGGAGCGTGTATTTTAATTTGACTTACATTAAGAACTCGTTTATAAATACATCCGTCACCCGTGGTCGGAATCGACACGGTGCCGACCTCTGAGACCGATGCTCATAACCGCTGAGCCACGACCACTTTTACATAAAACATACATAAATACTAAATCTAAGTCTGATTAAATATTAAAAATGCTTCAAAACTGCCTTGGAAAATTCATTTCAGATATATAGAGCAGACAAAACAAAAAAAAAACAACAAATTAGAACTATTAAAAACATTAAAAGTTAACGACTGATATGTTAAAAATTTTTCACAAAGACGTATTCAATTTTGCATTCTCTTTTAAAACAGGGTGGGATAAAAACCAAAAAGTTTTTTTATGTTGATCTATAAGCGTAGAAAAAATTAAGCAATATCTTGTAGGATTGTGATTCAAATAGTGATTTTGTGAGTTTTCGTTTGGAAGAACTGTTATTAGGCAACTGATTTCTATTATTATACCAAATTTTAACTTTCTGTAGTTAATAGAAGAAAATCGCCTGTGACCAACGGAACGACAGACTGATATATACCAACTTGGTTGCATGAGTATTCTTTTCTGGTATGGAAATTATTGAGATAATACATTGTACGCCTTAGACTGTCCTATTTCGCGTAAAAATAAAACATCGTTAATCGATTTACGGACTTAACACATCTTGCCGAGTAGAAAACCATTTTATCTAACACAGACACGAAACATTATAACATCCGACGATTTTCTCGGAACGGCCTTAGAGGAAAACTCTCGGGAGAGTGAAAGTTTGATTAAAGAAAATAAATATAATTATATCTGCAGCGAAGCGCGTTAATCAATTATAGCAACCATCGATGCGTAACGCCGCTCCCGCGCAGGGGCGGGGCGGCGGGGGGAGGTCTGTCCGCTATCTAGCACTCGTCTCGTCTCTACCCACTCTGTATACAATTTTTACATGGTAGAGTTATGTATCGAATACGGTCATCCGTACGTTGTGATATACGAGCGTTTCATGTTGATTTAGCAAAATTATATTAAGGACAGGGCTTCGTATGAGTACCGCTGCGAGGAGACAGATGCGAAATCAATACTAAAAGAAACGAACAAAGCTTTCACGTTAGCGGGATGTGCGGAAGATGTCACTAGATACGGTAAAGTGAAAAATGAGCACATTTGAGAGAGCTTTTAGTATTACCGCAGCAAAACTCCGGCTCTTTGTATATCCCAAAATTGCTCTCGGCCTCCCTTCGACATCCGTATCGAGCCTTGTCGTCAAATAATGACAGGAACAACAGTACGCTTCTTAGAGACTAAATTGACACCGCCCCGTGCTGAAGACAAGGCTGTCTATAAAAGAAGCCGCAAGATTAATTAGTTGCCCACGCTCATTCTCTTTGTCACTCGTTATTATATTAAGTCCGCATTTTAATAGATTCTTTATATCTAATAAGATATACTTTTTTTAAGTCTAAAGCCTTCGTTGTTTTCCAACGCCCATCGCAGTGAATCTGCCCAAGGGTCGTTTCTTGTGATAACAGTTACATAATAAGTCCGATGAAGGTAAACAAAATACCGCGAAATATGATGCATGTGACGAAATTTAAAAGGTCACTGATTACACCTCTGTCAATTATATTTGAGAAGTTATAAGAACTAGTCTGAATAGAATACCGATTCAGCACAAACTAGTCTGATGTATGAAATCTAGGACAGCCAGTGCTGACCAATGGGCGAAAAAATGGTGATCAAATACTCTTAATTTAAAGAATAATGATAAAAGAAAAGATTACTACAGCGCGGTTGGTTATATACTTAATACACGTGTCGTTTATATATTAATTTGATCTTATTTCGTGATCCGCTATATTTATACGAGACCCGTAAGGTAACTCAAATATTCCCTCTGGGTAAATATTTCTTTCATGAACGCTGATTCGAAATCGAACACGAATTTCTCGCTTAGCAAACAAATTTCGATTGGCAGACAGTTGAGTTAATGCTTTTATTTTGCTGTATAGTTTTGTTAGTAGTTTAGTCTATATTATTTAGTTTCTGTAGAATATCAAGGAGTATTTAGTACTTCAAATACATCTATTAATCTCGTTCCACGAAGTCTTATCACTTAAGGGGAGTTACAAAAAAATATGTAAGCGTTAATTGCAAAAATAATGGTTAGATTTGTTCAGGATTAGGATTGCGTTTTTTCTTTTGATGCAATTGTATTTTATATTCTTTCGCTTTAATTTCTAGTTCAATATAGAATTTCAATGAAGTTTATAATTAATCGATTCATAGTACTACGAGATAGACGATGTACATGAAAACACACGCAAAGTCAATTTAATATATATTAATTCCGTCTGTTTATTCCACCTATTATAGCTACCACAGAGACTAACCAAAATAGCAGTTGTATGATGATAGAAAATAGCTTCTTAATAGTTATTGCAGAAAGTTAAAACTGTTTAAAGTCGTCAAGGAAAAATAAATTCGTAGTCCAAAAATATATTTTTTCTAGAATACTTAGTCACAGTCATCTGATGATTTCCAAAAGTAATATTTATTTATATATATCCAAAAGTAATATTTTACTCATGAAACGAAGTAAAATATATTTTATAATTCCACATAAATATAAAATACTCTGAAATAATCAAAATAATATATAAATCTATAAGCTCTGTATACGGATACAATAATTTTGTCACATTTTGTGATAAATATTCGTTTTATACACGTTCCATTTAATTTAATATTTTTAATACGTTTGTCAGTTTGTTTAAGGGTACTCCTATAACTAAATAATAATTTGACCGATCTTGATGTAATTCGAAGTAAAATAACACATGGTTAAGAAAATGATAAGAAGTCTAATTATATTAATAAAGTAGCAGTATGTTTCATTGTCATAACTAATTTCGGAAACAGCTGAATATATTGTAATGAAATTTTACATAAAAATATATTATAGGGTCTGATACGACATAGAATATTTTTATATAAAACAGCGTATAAATAATAGAAAAAGAGGAACAATATCCAAGTATTACGTATTATGTTCAACGAACTTTTTCTGTTTATCAAAAAAAGCCGTGGGCACCTCCAGTATTTGCTTTAATTTCAACAATTATTTGCACTAAAAGTGGAATCAATAATTTATTCCAATTAACGGTAAACCTTCTATAGTTTCTGCCTACCCTTCTGGGAAATAGGCGTGAGTTTATATTAATATTATTATAGTAAAACTACATAATAGATGTTAGCTTTACAATCTTATTGCACAGAAAACCACCTAGTTTTTAGTAAAGTAGACTAATTTGGTACGTTTTTGTTGTGTGTAAGCCCATCTTTATTACCCGTTATCAACAACTGTCAAAAATTATTTGTTTTAGTTTTGTTTCAATAGTTTTAAGGAAAAACATATAATTTCGTGTCGAAACCAAACCTCAAGTTACTCTTTGTACGCAGAATATTACATATGGAATGACACCATTTTGTAAACAATGTCGTCTTAAGCAATAATTTAACAAGAACAAGTCCTCTTTTGCACCAAGAAAATTGAGCTTATATATAACTAGGTCATCAAAGAAGTTTCATCTTCCAACTAAAAATTTCCCAATTTAAGACTTTTGAATCACATTTTTTTTTATTTTTACTGATCCTGCTTTAAATTTATAAAACACAAATATTATGGAGGGTGTAATATTTTTGCTTTTTTAAGTTATCTCAAATTTTTCTTGTATTTAAATTAGCCGAAAACCACTTTTTCTACCTTTTTTTTTATTGTGTCAACTTCTAATAGATCAAAATCTGCCAGTTAAAATCAGTAAAACCATAGAGACTCGATTGCAACTTGACACTTATAAAATAAAAAAGACTTTTTCCTCAACCATAACATAACACAACGAAATTGGCACTTTCCTTTTTTCAGAACACACATTAATATTGTCTATTGCCTCCCCATGTATATTAAATGCGAGTGTATTTATCACTCATCAGAATTCATTCATCCTTCAACGTGCGCTTGTTATAAATCAGTGGCTCGCATTAGGGTGTAGTTCAACTTTACAGCGATAGGGTGTGTGTGTGTGTGCACATCAAAGGCGTGCAGAGTATGTGGCCTAGGGAGCGCATGTTCCGACGGTCGGGATCTAGGAACGTCTGCCCACGTCAAGCCCTATGACGGATTATAACAAAGGTACAAGTTTCGAAAAGCACCCCTTTCATAATATGTATCCTCGCCCGCTTTCCCTAACCGCAGAATAAACTAGTATGCACACAAATTCTCATGTATACACTGTACCGCAAAAGGGTCTCGGCAAACATTTTTTTTTCTTATCTGCTTACATAGAGTGGTGTACGTAAATGGACACACGAAGGTAATGCTGTAAGGAGCCTTCGACGCGTCGCCATAAATAGGTCCCGTTCGTTTTTGTTGTATTGTGTTACGATTTTACGTGGAGTATCTTCGCACGACGTTGTACTTTGTTAAACGCTGTTTTAGTAAAACGAAGCATCTCTTGCTTACTTAAGCTCAATGTTTGGTAAATTTTAACACTCGTTAAAATTATGGTTTTACATATCTTTGTTACTCAACACTATCTATTTTGATTTACGAGGGTGGATACCGGAATAACAACAACATACAATGTTGTTCATCAATTTTCTCGTGTAAATCGTTGGGTTGATGTGGTTAAAATTTTACCATTTCTAAAGGTATCAGTAATAAGAGCTTCTGGATACCCTTTGCTAATACATTTGCTTTATGTATATTTTACATCAACCCACTTTCATCTACTATCCACTACTCGCTATCTTCAGATTTTCATAAAAACTATTATATTTTGTAGACATCAAGTTTTCTACCTCTAGTATCAAAGATATTCAAATACACCGTGCAATTATCGTATCTCCTTTACGTTGTTCATAATTTTATGTTTTTCTTCTATTACTGTAACTTCACTATTGAACAAAAATGAGTCAATAGGTAGATACCTTCCTCGTGTTATTTTTTGCTATTCATAACCCTACATAAACCCACTTTCGCATTATTTTTCTTATTTGCCGTAATTTCAAAAACTTTTTCATTCTTTTTCATAAACAAATCCCAGACATTATTTCAATTGTTTAACTCGATCGCTGACGATTTAGCCTTTAGTCGTACTTTCTCTGCCCTAGATATTTGAAACATGTACTAGACTAGCAACATTTTAAAAACATTTTGTTGTTCACCATTGTCCGTCGTTCTGTGAGGCTTTATTATTCCACAGCTGAGCTGTATCTTCCTACAATGTTTTCATTTTATTGAAGGATTTAGACTTTAGGCCGCCACGCTGTTTGTGCAGTGCATCAGAGCTGTTAATGATCGTTATCACCACTGCGGTGACAACTTTCAGTAACAAAGTTTTAGCGTGCTCTCCGAGGCACCTGATGTGTTAGCTATATATATTGACGTGACAACGTCTTAAATTGGGTTGCGGCTGGGAGTCACTTATGAAAAGTGTAACGCTCGGTAACGCTACGATGAGTCACCGAACGAGAGAGAGGCCCGCCGAATGCCTTGCGTCTCTCCCACTCAACTATGATCGGTCTTGCCACCGTAGAATTAGTGCATAGCATCAAATGTATTGCAAGTTATTGTATGTATATTTGTATATAAAATACGTATGTATGTGTAAAGGTAAAAATAAAATTTTGTTAATATGAAATTCAGTGGAGATTCTTTGTATAAATTAATGTTTTAAATATAATTTTGTATAAATAAATGTTTTAAATTGTTACTATTATTTCATCCTTCTTCCTACTATACGAATGAATATTCACATTAAAATGATTTTACCATTCAAAGTCGTTGTCATTGTAAAACTTTCGCCCGTATACCGACTTTACAGGCAACCAATTTTTTTTGTAATAGGTACTGATATAATAGGTATTTAGACATCAGTCAGATTTTACACCTCACTTGTAGTATTGAGGCGTTTGGAAGTCAAGTTTCCTGCTCCGGTCTAGTTGGAACAGATGAAGTCTATTTAGATTAGACCCAGAACTATTGGTCCGTCGGTCAGTGTGATAATATGTTGTTAACGGCGTAGTGTGCATGATTAATTTTGATTTAAAGTTAATCTTGATTAAAACTCATTGTTCGTTTCTGTCTATGTTCGGTGGTCGAATATTTTAAGTTATCATGCGAAAGGAACGGTCGGGGCACTCGGTCAGCTCCTTTCTTATTTAGACACAAATATCAATAGTGATGTTAATTTGCTAATAAAAGTGAAATAAGCTATTGATTGTCACGAATGATTGCTCTAGTGAATGACGCTAAACAAAATATTGGAACGAAGTTCCATAGTACGACACGCTGTTAGGCAACAAAACAAACGTTATGTAAGCTTTAGCATGGTAGTAATAGCAGGAAAGTATACCACAAGTGTTTTGCCCGACAATCAGTTGTAAGATTTAGCTCAGCTGTTTAACATTACGTCACGCGCGCGTGGTGTCCGGGTTTGAATTTGTCCTAACATTTGTTTTTATTTTATTCATTTAGTTACTTTCAAACGTTTTAATTAATTTTATTCTTGTTTTCAATACAATTAGTGATATTTCTATATTATGGTATCAGAATTTTAATACGTAACTTTGACGAGAATGATAGTTTTGAAGAACTTCAAAAAATATTATTTGCTAGAACATTTTATTTGTAAAGATAGATAAAAAAAATCTATGCAAAAAAGATATACGGCTTACTACATCACAATTTTGTAATGAAAATGCTCCTAAGTATTTAAATATCATAATCACTCAGCTTATAATTTATTAACAAGAAATATAGTTCGAAATTTTTACGTTTTTATGCACGCATAGTATACTACTTTATGTTTATTAATGAAATATTACGAATTGTATTTTAATTAATTTTGGAAAAATGCCATTTACTATGTAAATATTAAACAATAAAAAAGGACACATTTTTTTGTGCAATCCTCTCTATGTACAGATTATATTAATATTTATTTAATTACTACCAAAATTTTTAATTAATTTCAATATTATTATTCAATTCACAAAGTATATTTACATATAGCGAAAAGAACTTCCTTCCTACCGGTCTCCAAACACATCTCATTAATTTTTCTTTCATATATTTACAACAACATTGTTAGGAGACATTGAAGACCATCGTTAAAATGCAATGATGCAAGTGAAAGATATTTTTATAACTAAAATTACAAATGCAATATAACAGTGCAATAGATTAAGACTGTTCTCTTATGAAATTCGACTTCAACGTTACTAAGAAAAAGACAGTATTATTTCCTTAGCCAATGTTATGAACATAATGCAAACGAAAGCTTGAATTTTAGTATTCAGCAGCGGTGGTATTTAATTAACTCAACAATGGCTCTGTTTGTCTAATTAAATATTAAATCACAATATGCTAATTGAGTAATTTATGTCGGGTTGAACGAACACATAACGAGCCAGAGAAATTTGCTGCAATGCTATAAGATGAATTTGTTATATGTATATAAACCAAATATTGTATTTTAATGGGTTTTCCTATTTTTATGAAAAAAATACGTGGTTATTTTTTTATTCATTACTTGTAAATATTCGCAGTGAAAATATAAAATTGGCAATTGTATGCAAGTAAAATTTTTTACCACACACGACAAACATATTGAAAATTGTAACAGCAACCTGCAGATCTTGTTTACAAATCACAGATTGTCAAAATAAATTATTATACTTTCAGATTTCTAATGTAATCAATAGAATTCTATACAGTAAATTATTGTCGAAGTAATTTTGTTATTTTTTTATTTGCTTATGTAAGCATAGCTCGCAACTATAACGCAAATTTCTTACAATTTTCAAATTTCTAATATATTTTATAAATTATCCGAATTTGAAACAACATAATTAGATATATACATATAATAAATATAGTGAGAATGGATAAATTTCTTCCATTCAACTTCCATTCTTCGTTTTTAGCTTGGTGTAAGCTTCTAGTGCCCATTTTTGGGAGTTGGAATACTTCATAGTATTTTTAAACTATATTGAACTGCGAGCACAGGCTATAGAAAAAATTATCAAGGGTTTTATTCCTTTTTATAATCCCGTCAGAATTATTGTGAACCCTTATTGCTTATCCGTTATCAATAAAATTTAATATGGGGACAGCTGGAAGTTAATGAAAGAATATTCCATACACATTACATGAAAAATTTTAAGGACCCTCATAGTTTAATAGGTTTCAATAAAATTTTGTATAAAGAAAGCTAGAAGTCAATAAAAGGATATACGCTATATTTTTAGGATTACGTGATAGCTACTGAGAATCCTTATAATTTAACCGATTCTAATAATAAAGAAGATGGAAAGAGTTGAAGACCAACTGGAAGATATAAGATGCATTATTAAGGGTTCTGGATAATTATTAAGGTTTCTTGTGGTTCAACTGATTTCAATACAATTTTGTACGGAAATAGCTAGAAGCCAATAAAAGGCTATACGATATTTATTTAAGGTTCCGTAAAAATTACTGAGGACTCTTAAAGTTTATTTAATTTCAATAAAACTTAGTATAGTGATAGTTGAAAGTACATGGAAGCATACACGATACGTTTTTTTGGGTTCTATAAGTATTACGAAAAACCCCTACAATTTAACCGATTTAGATAAAATGTAGTACGAGAACAGCTGAAAATCATTAAAAAAATATATGGTTCTTTTTAAAAATTCCATGAGGGTTACTAAAACCCCTTTCATTTTAATTAAATTAGTATAAAAGTAGGTGGATGTCAATGGAAATATACAGGTTAAAAATTTTCGAGTTCTGTGAGTACTAGTGATAACCTTTATAGTTTGACTGATTTCGCAGAAATCTCCACAAGATTTTTTATTAACAAATAGAGAGTGTTTAGAGTAGCTTATCGTTTAGGGATTGTTCTGTGTGAGATTAATAAACCTCCTTGTAATTGACCTATTTCAATAAAATTTGACATGAAGCTTAAACCAAGGAAAAGAATGTAGATTACATAAATTTGACGTACTGTGTTCAAGACTTACCCAAATTACTAAATATTATTATAATCTGACTATTTTCGCTAAAATTTTCAGCTTTTTCTCACTAATTTAATTGGTTTTGAATTACCTTCGTAATTGAGTAAACTTAAAATGAAAATATAACCGGAACAAAACAAAAGCGTAGATGCGACCGGAGCGCACTTCAAGCATTACAGGAGTGGAGGCGGAAGCTACGATGTGAAGGTTTAAAGGGATAAAAACTCTTGTGTGTGCATGTTTGTTAGATTTCAATGACTAACAATGACTAAATTACTGACCCGATTGATGAAATTAGTCAGACATATATATTACATCTTGAAGACGGGCATGTATTGCAAGAAATGACATAAGAAAATTAGTTGTTTCAACAACAAAAAAGAAACCCATGTCAATGCAATAATTAAAATAAATGCAAAAAGATTATTAAACCGAGGAAATTCACAAGCCGAAAGCTAGTACTCAATAGGTAATGAATAATATATTAATATTATCGTCATTTACAAAATTACATACAAAACAGGGTTATTTTAAAAGCGTGATAAGTCTTAAATGTATGCTGTTATGGTTCCTCTTAGTTCTATTCTATTCTTACTTTAGTTATAGTAGGGGAGTTCAAGAGGGGATTTCGGGACTTACTCGAGTGCGACAGATGACCATAAGGGGCATCCTTGTACCCTATTGAGTACCTCCGGTAAATATGAGCCCCATATATATCCCTTATCAAGGATAAAGGATCAGATTAGTAAAAAAAAATTGATCATCTGAAATTTTCTGGTGCGTCAGATTATGGAAGCTTATATTCCACTAATCTGACAATTTGCGAGTGACGTAAAGAAAATGGGAGGGTTACAAACTTTTTAAGCTATTACATAGCTTTTATCGCGGGCTTTGAGCGCAACGACCGAATCAAGAAATTCCGTAACGAAACTAAAACCTAACACCCCCCACTCCGCCTACCATGTAGTTCGGCCGAGCGTTCGCTTAACGTGTATGTATATGGTACGACTGTACGAAGCTCTCACGGATCGAGACGAGCTGCTCCGAAATCGGACAATTACGTAAGCAACTGCTTGTGATAAAGTATATAGGTGTATAGGTATCTATCATATCTTCATAATGCCACACTCACCGCATGTGCCCCGTAAGTATACATGTAGGTATATATGTATACATAGGTGTACCTATGTACAACAGTGAATAGCAGTTGCTGGTTAATAGCTATACGCGTAACATTTGTGTATAAAGTGTTTTAAATACGAATAAACAAAATGCATTTATTATGAAGAAAGTGATGAAAAACTTGAATTAATATCAAAGAAAAAAATACTGCATAAATAAATAAATAATTATAATTGCATAAGTTGATAAAAAATTAAAGTTGCCGCATAAATCGATATGAATATTTTGGCCGTAAAAAACTGTTACAATTGTGGCTATGAGTTTTTAAAACACAAGAAGATCAGAAGTTATACTTGATCAACAAATGCGTTAGATTCAGTATATAAAAAAAAATTTGGTTGCCTGTAAAGTCGGTATACGGGCGAAAGTTTTACGTGACAACGACTTTGAATGGTAAAATCATTTTAATGTGAATATTCATTCGTATAGTAGGAAGAAGGATGAAATAATAGTAACAATTTAAAACATTTATTTATACAAAGAATTATATTTAAAACATTAATTTATACAAAGAATCTCGCACTGAATTTCATATTAACAAAATTTTATTTTTACCTTTACACATACATACGTATTTATATACAAATATACATACAATAACTTGCAATACATTTGCAAGCTATGCACTACCTCTAGCGCTTAGCGCGCGGCAGACCGATCATAGTTGAGTGGAGAGAGACGCGGCAGTTCGGCGGGCTCTCTCGTTCGGTGACTCATTACGTTACCGAGCGTTACACTTTTCATAAGTGACTCCCAGCCGCAACCTAATTTAAGACGTTGTCACGTCAAAATGCCATGCAATAGTTTTAACGCGGCAGCCCCTGAGTGTTTTTACATTTTTGAAAATCTATAGCTGCCCTCCACCGATGATAAGGTATACATTATTAACATTTTTTCCTTTTTATCATATAAGCTTCACAACCCAACAGGTCTCTATAACGCTCGCGTAAATCCCCATTTAGCATCGTGGGCTCCCCTACCATTAGCTTGCATAACTAGTGACAAAAGCCGAGTAATCGAAAAATATCGTAATAGTTTTTTCAACCTTTGGGCAAAGAATAAATAACAAGTACATACTAAGTAGGACAAGAAGTAATAGCCTGAAAATATTCAGTAACAAAAAATATAAATTAAAGTATGGATATAAATTTGGGAAGAAAGTCAGCCACTTTAATCTGAACGACATTTAGAAAATTTATTCTCTATGTCAAAGACTCGATAAAACTTTCATTTCATTCCATCTTGCACAGCAAAATTGAACTTGTGGTTACTAAATAGAAGAAAAAGAAAACTCAATTGAAACTGTCGTACTTCTAAGGCAATAAAATAATTTAAAAATGAAATCATACCATTTTAGTACGAAACGGGCAATTTCATGGACAGTATTTTTTGCATTCCAGCTTCATTAATAATGATGTTATTAGTACAGCCCGAAGGAATTTTTTTATTATTGAATGTCAATTTTTAATATTTCATTTTGATCAAAGCAAAGAAGTTATTGTGAAAATATGATTATGAGAGAAAATAATTTACTAGTCAAGAAAATAATAGCACTACGTTTGAAAAAAGCTTGTTCGCTCCAGTTGGGCGCTTTAAGTCGGCGCTATATTAAGTTTGTTCCTTTGTCGTTATTAAATAAAAATATTATATCTCTACTGAATAAAAAATAAGTACGCTATTTATATTCCATTAGCAACGTTCACTGCTAAATTTCGTTATTTTCAGTGAGTATAGTTGCTTATGGCGGTACCAATATCATAACTTAATTTGAAGACTCAGAAGAAAACAAACAGTTTCTGCAATAACTCTTATATAAGTAGACTACACACTGTATTGACCTGTATATAATTTTTATACACATTGACAAGCACTCCAATGTAAGACGACCGTATCGATTGATATGATCGTTTGAATACAGGCTCATTACCTTATCGTATGCTATGCATTTGAATAACACCAATTTACTAAAATTAAACTTTATTTGATGTATTAAAAGTACACTTTGAAAAGGTAACCAAATCAAATTAAGAAAAAATACATTAAACTATTTGTTAAATAGTTCAATAGCTTGATCAATTGAATCAGAGAAAAGACAAAATGATAAGTAATCTTTACTAGGTGTAAACATACAGAAGGTAATACAGTCGCGAACAAATGCACGAGCTTGACTTCCACTTGGTCGTGTTAATGTGTATTGTGTTTTTTTTTGTAATTCTAAATTGCATTGTCTTTTTCATAATTTTGAGATGTGGCCATGTCTTCGCCATCCAGTAACGTGGGAAGCGCATACAGTGACGGGATAAGGCTTTTTTTACTTTCCATCTGTGTTGGAAGACCTGTATTTATATAAAATATAAACGATTTAAAACTTTTATATTAGACATATATCATCAGATAAAGACGCCTCATTTCCAATACAAAACATTTACTTGGAAATATTGAAAATGAAAAAAATAGAAAGTTTGCAGAGTTATTTAGTTTCAAAGTTGGATAACCAGCAAAATTTTCAAATTGTTTATGAACATAGACAGTGGCTTGTCGCCACAGTCTTTAAGTAGAGCTAACGTGTATTTATAGTACTTATCAAGTTCTAAATAAATATTTATTACTTTCCAACATAATTGCGGTAATACGAAAGTTTTACTGCAGTTATTTCGATAAAGCATTACTTAATAATGAAGCAGGTGAAGCAGGCGACACGTATTAGATTAGCTATTATCAATTGATCAATATCAATCAAAACAATAATTAATGTTTCATGGGTTTCACTGGACGTATTTCCAATGTAATATTTATTCCCAAATCTAATAATATTTTGCATGTTGCATTGTATTGATAACTTGAAGTATATTTTAACATTATTACAACGATTTATATGATTAAGAAGATTTAACTCCATAACTACAGCGCTAATTAAAGCGCTTTTAACTGTTAAATATCGCGAAGACATGTAATGTCAAATTAGCAATCGATTTCACCGAGAAAATAAAAAAAACGACTATCGTTCTTCTGATACGCGCCTGAACGGGAATATACAAGTAAAACGTCTATTAACATTAATCATAAATTTGTATGAATGTAGCGCCATATCATTTCGAGTTATATTGAATAGACGAAAAATGAAATGATTATACCCTGCCAATACATTACAGACGCACCTAAGGCGTATATCGTAATATTATCTGTAAATAAATCTAATATTGTATAGACAGTTAATTAGAAGATATCCTAAGAAACATTGAAAATAAAATAATCTTACAATGCTGCTGTGATATAATTATGACCGCTTTTGCAGCCATTTCTCTTATTTTTCGGTAGCTTTTAGTTTTACAAGTTGCTTATTACAAAAAATATTACATTATCGAAAATAAATAGCTTTGTTTATACGACATACATAATGGCTACTGTTGTTTTTTCTTTGTTGTTCATTTTCAACAATATCGGGCATTTTCTCGCTACGTCTATTTATGTAATATTAAATATTATAATTGATTAAACTTCTTCCGAGAAAAAAAATACTCTAATATTTGTATAAAAAAACCGTTCGTGTGTGTAAAGTTACCATCGCAAAAAACAATAATCTAATTTATATTTACGTACTATATTTTGTACAATTACATTATGATTTTTGATCATAAAATAAGATGATAGTTTTGAGGAAATTGTTATCAAAAGTATAAACAATACTGTTTATAATGGACGTTTACATGTACAGTAAGTATTTTAAATCAACAGTTGAAAAATATTGTAAAGATTTAATAATATTTCTTTTTTTTTTCCTTTAACAATCTTCAATTAGTATTTTACAACTTTAATCGAATTAAAATATCATTTATTATTTATCAAATATCATCGTGTGAAAGGTGAAAGAAATGAGTATTGAATAAGCAAGAGCTTGTAAATTTAGGTAATATGTTTAAAAATAATGGTAAACATAATGGAGATAGTGAAAAGGAGTGAACCAGGGAAATAAACGAATGCGGCCTTGCTTTCTGTTATAAATAGTAAAAGTGTCTCACGACAATCGCGATTGGTTGGCACTACATAAATTGTTTCTTGTGCTATTTTTTACTTATTGATCAAGTTTCCACTCAATCGAAGCGATAGATTATAATTTTAAGGAAAAATCCCCCTTCATTATATTATCAGGCAGTTAATGGGTAGTAGTCGACCAACTTATAAAATATAAAACGTAGTTCGAAAGGAAAAATGCAAAATTTCATAAGCCGTAAACTCAATCATCATATTCATACTATTGAATAAAAAGCCTCTTTCTAAGACCGCATATTAATAACGTGAAGGATGATTATGGAACTCTATACTGAATATGCCCCGACATGCATTAGGATAGTTTTTTTATTACTGCTAATGACTAGAATAATTTTCTATTTATTGAGATTCAAACGTGAATCAAACATAAAATAAATAACATTATTTCAGCGAACATACTGGTATCATATAACGTAATTAGACAAAAATACGAAAGTATCTCTCACGTTTGTGTCTGAAACAAATAAGCTGAATTTACTATTTATTCAATTGTTTATTAACCTAATGCGACTCGTCACTCAATATTTAATTTTGTATGTTGTTATGATAGTGAAGGGTTTATATTATATTACATATGAGGGTAGATAATAAGAAACAATAAATATTAGATTAGCCTAAATATGATTTACTCATTATTATGCCTTGTGATAATTTTAATAACCCAATTATACCCGTAATAAAATACAATCAAATCCCACTAGCTTTCGCTGGCAACTTGCACGCGTGGACAAAAATTTCATTCCTAAATGTTTTATATCCACTAATCACACTGTCAAACATGAACTTGATCTCGTTCCTACGTTCGATTCCAATCCTGGCACTGTTTTTGATCCCGACACTGTTTTTAAACTATTGCATAGCTTTTCTCGCGGGCTTTGAGCGCGGCGACCGAATCAAGAAATTCCGTAACGAAAATAAAACCTAACACCCCACTCCGCCTACCATGTAGCTCGGCCGAGCGGTCGCTTTAACATGTACGTATATGGTACGACTGTACGAAGCTCGCACGGATCGAGACGAGCTGCTCCGAAATCGAACGAATACGTAAGCAGCTGTTTGTGAGAATGTATATAGGTGTATAGGTATCTATCACATCTATATAATGCCACACTCACCGCATGTGCTCCGTAAGTATACATGTAGGTATATATGTATACACAGGTGAATCAAACATAAAATTATGTACAACAGTGAATGGCAGTTGCTGGTGAATAGCTATACGCGTAAAATTTGTGTATAAAGTGTTTTAAATATGAATAAACTAAGTGCATTTATTAATGAAGAAAGTGATGAAAAACTTGAATTAATATCAAATAAAAAGAAATACTGCATAAATAAATAAATAATTATAATTACCTAAGTTGATAAAAAATGCTATGCAATAGCTTTACCGCGGCAGTCCCTGAGTGCCACACGTTATAATTTTTATCTTGATTTGATTCAGGCCTTGTTTAAAATGTATATTATGTACAAGAATAGCAACAAAACGAAAATGAAGTTATCCATTACATGTTATCCTGTTTAGTAGCTTTGTGAAGATCGCGGAGAAATGCACAGATGAAAAAAAAATTCAACAAACCATTGAAATGTATTCTATAGTTTCAAAGTGTATCATATATCTTATTCAATCAAGTTCTAAAAACTTACATAAAATTAATGCTCTTTTACCATAACTACAGAATTTAAAACATTAAGGATTGATACTGAGATACAAAACTTGATACTGAGATTGTTCTCTGTTTTAAATTTTAACTTAATAATATTTTCAAATCATAATAAATCCTCAAGATAAAAATAATAAAAAAACAGTAAATTTACAGACTTTTGAGAAGTAGCATCAAAAGACGGCGCGATGATCGTTTACTGGAAAGCACTCGCCGTCTCGAGTGCTATTTATTGAATTGCAAACACTTCGACTAAGGCTCGTGATAAGTAAATGTAATGGCCATTTATAAGTTCGGTGAGAGTACACAGATCTTAATTGTAAATAACCATTTATTTTATTTTATTTAGTTTAAACTTTGTAAGTCATTAATGAAAATATTGCTACTTGTAACTTTTAACTTTTAGCATATATACATTGCCAAAAGTTAAAAGTTACCGACTTGATACAAATTTACGTTAAGACAGCTAACTATTTAAAATACTGACTTCCGAACAAAAACATAAACTAGTTGCTACTTTTTTTATACAAGAAATGTCTGGCCTTTGTGAATTTTAGACATCAAAATTACCTATATAATTCTCATTAAAATCATTAAAAATAAACGAACATCAAAGTCAAAATAATATTAATTAATTTCAATTGTCTAGACTGTGTAAGTCGCTAGCGGAAAGCTTTCAGGATACGACTTTGAATTCGACAAAGTAAAACTAGTTCCTTGAGATTCCAATCTTGTCGCTGTTTTGGGACCTTGAATAATATTTGAGGAGGGTGATGCGCCCGGCTTTAGTTGTAGATACGGCACGGCGTGCCCATCAAAGGGCGCGAGTTTGGCAGGCCCATTGGGGCCGCTCACTGATAAAGCTGCGTCCTAGTTTGTTCTTAATTTTTAGGGCTGCGCAACTAAAAAGGGGAAAAAATCCTTAAAAGATCACTTGTTTGTCCGTCTGTATGTTTGTCGGTCAATACACCTTTTTTCCAGAATTCGTGGAGGTGTAAAGTTAAAATCAATAGCAAATGCAGTACTAATGAAATCGGATCGCGAATATCTAGCAGTGGACAAAAGAATCGATTTTTTTATAATTCTCTATGGAATTAATTATATAGTCAAAGGAAAGCCAGTTTTCAAAACACGATTATGAGAGTAGACACAATCAAATTTTTTGATTATAATTGCTAAGCTAATGTTAAAATATGAAAATTAGTCGTAATACTAAAATATATATAGTTAGTTACTAAATTAAATAAAAATGTGATGGCAGTTATTAATTACTTTTAGGGAAAGAACGCTCCGTATGCAATTAAGTTATTGGTCAATAGCTCGGAAATTTTTGGCTGTAGAAGACAGTTTACTTCATTTAACTCTCAATTGTTTTTCCAATTCGGCGTCATTTTAAAAATTGCTTGTCTTCATCGCTATGGATTTAAGTCGTAAAAATTTTAGTAGTTTGATTTTTTACGATTTCAAGCGTAATTTATCAGTTCAGCAAAAATTTGCTCGGCTTTGAACTGTTTTCGCAATAAAACACGATGCAAGACGACTATTTATAACTGGTTTGCAAAATTCAAGGTAGGTTGTGTCAATCTCAGTAACAAATTTTGTTATGGTCGCTCGTCCACCGCTGTGAGCAACAAAAACATTAATCCAAACAGACAGTCATTGTATTACTACTAGATTTGGGTATTCTTAGGCATAGGCATTAGTCAAATATAATTAATCCTACACAAACGTTTGGGTATGAAAGAGCTGTGCTTTCGGTGGCTTCCACACACAAAAAGGACCGTGTCACTTGCTGCAATGCCATGCTTACCAGATTCAAAGAAGGAGCGTCAAATTTGGTGTGAGGCTCAGTAACAGGTGACGAAATATGGATTTATTACTACGATTCCAAAAAGCAGCAATCGACCGCATGCGTCTATCAAGATGAGCTAAAACCGACTAAAGTGGTGAGCGAAGTGCATCTAAGCGGATGATTGCTTCTTTTTTAAATAAAACTGGACACATGGCTACTGTTGCTTTGGAGAATTATTGTACTGTGAATAGTGATTGGTCCACTACTGTTTGTTTGCCGGAAGTTATTGACAAACTCCGTAAAAATAACCGTGAACATCGTATCATTTTACACCGTGACAATACCAGTTCTCACACGGCCGAATAGCCAAATAATTTTTTGAAGGACAAAACGTAGAATGTATGAGTAATCCTACATATAGTCCCCACCTGGAACATTGTGACTTTTTTGTTAGAAAATTAAGAACCAATTATGCGGTTAACGATTTTCATCAGCAGAAAAGGCGGTCAAAGAATATGAAAACATGTTTCCGAGGTCACCAGGGAGGTGGCTATTGTTATTTTTGTAGTCGGTGTCAGCCAAAGAAACGCTACAATATCTCTAGCAATAGACACCTACTCCAAAAATAACAATAATTGTAACTACATTATATTATCGTAACAATTTGATTGACTTTTAAGTTGTCTAATATTTTTCATTTCATTTTACTTTGGAAAAATATAGAAATATTTTGATCATTGTTTGTTATTTATAGGTGTGTTGAGTTAAATTTAAAGTGGGTACGTACCTATTTATCTTCTTGCGTGGTAAACACATAGATAGTACCTATATATTAATGAGTAGAAAAAGTAAGTTGATTATTAAGTTGTAGAAGAATATGCATTTATTTTTTATACTTTTTAGTGCATATTAATTTGTTTTGGAATAGTTTCTCTTTTGGAGTTGGTTTTTTTTTTATTAAATTTTTGTTTATTTTTGATTTTTAGTGAATCTGAACTACACTAACCAATTTTCTGAATATGGCTAGACCTACTAAACGTGCTGCTCATAAATCGCACCCTTACTGTAAGCCGTTAAGAAGTTCCATTAATCATCATATTCGACTACGACAATTACTTGACCATAACGACGTTACGGTAGGTGACTCAAATATCCGGATAGCCTATAAAGATTCGGCCGAGTAATTTGCTTCAAAGAATTTAAGAGTTCCGTTTCTTTATCATGGATTGCATAATCAGAAGCTAACCAAACTCTCATTAAAGTACCCTTGAAGTACATCCTTTCTAATAAAACAAGAATCATCGAAATCGGTTGGCGTTATATTGAGTTATTCGTCTATTTGTCGCACAAATACTCAATGCAAATTTAATGTTTATATGATTTTCTCATGGATGCCATTTTCAGAACTAAACCAAATTAAAATGGGACCACACGGGAAGCACCAGCTTTCAGATGAAAAAAAAATTATCAAAATCAGTACACTCAATCGAAAGTTCTGAGATAACAAACATAAAAAAAATACAGTCGAATTGAGAACCTCCTCCTTTTTAAATTTTGAAGTCGGTTGAATTTCATATTTGTTAATTGGTAACCAACTTCCGGGATATAATTGACTTATGGACGTAATAAATAGGCGGACGAAGTATTACAAAGAAATAACTGACGCCCCCAAATTGAGTCCTCACGGTAAGCTTACGAGACACAAATACTCATTTACACCCAAGTACCGACTGCACTATTAATTGCTTTTGACTTAAGGTTTTGATTTCAAGTCCAACATTTTTTTTATTTTCATTAATTTTCATATATTGAATTTAAAACAGCAATAACATCTGTATTTTTTTTATGATAGTATTTTATTTTATCGAAAAAGTGGGATAAAGTTTTGTCTACATGGCTGTTTTTCGTCTACACAAATATCAGCGGTCGTCACTGCTGCCTTTGTTTATCAATGCTTTTCCACCTATCTTTCAAGTCCATAGGTTCACTCTTGGCTTTACATTGAAAACATTTTTACTGTTTCTATTGTATTATAGTAAAAGTTCTTAAAAATTTGTTCCATAATTTAACACATGATAGAAATACAGTATTATAAGTCATCGACTTTTCTAACGTTGATTGTGTATCTCAGTCTGCATCCGTAATTGTATACCTGCACTCAGTTACAAACGCACGACACAGCCGCTCTCAATTGTCTGCGAACGGTACACAGGTACAATGCTCTCCGATCCTTCTATCTTCTCACGGGCATTCGTATTTTTCTCCTTTGCGACACTTTTGTGACTAACTTCACAGCGACATAGTTCGTTCATCGTATATTTTGGAACTCGCAAATATATCCGAACCTATAGAATACTTCCCATTGATTTAGAATTAGGAAAATGTATGAAAATCATTATTTTGATTATGTTTAGCAAAAAAAAAAATCCATTACCAACTAACATCTGCAGTTAGAGTGTGGACTGTGAAATAAACCGATCTATGGGAGAAAATTTATTAATTTAAATACAAAATATTAACATAAAAATTGAAAAAATATAACATAATTCAGTTTTAGGGAACCCCTAGGTTGCGAGTTCGTTTCATCCTTGTCCGGTGTTTTTTTATTTAAAAATAAAGTTGTAACAAAAACTGCAGTTACTACTCTGTCAAAATGTAGTTTACTGAATTGTACGAAAGCGGAATGAAACAGTAAAATAAAATGATAATTAAAATGGTGACAATATATAATTATATATACATGTTTAATGTACTTACTAAAGTACCTTAGAGGTATCATTCAGTCAGATCTTTACGTATTACCAAGGATGCTTTTGTCGTTTAATCTCAATAAGAAGCGTAGTAGCTGTCAGTTACTAATATCCGTTAAATTAATAGTCTTTTAAATAAACTATGAATAATTATTCGAGGTGTCACTATTCTCATTGTGTAAGTGGTTTTCGTCCAGTAGTAGAGGACCGAAACTAGAATAAAGATGTTGTCTTAGTCTCTACGGTCTTACTCTCATAACGAGCAATAAGATATTTTACGTTGTAGATTTGTTCTTTCACGCCAAAATTGGAGAACTGATTAATAGATAACAGCTTTTATAAAGGGATCGCGTCGGCCATCTAGCGTTTTTCTATCGAGATAGTTTTATAATTCATATAAAGCTATAAAGACTGGATTACGTCCCACTATGGGTTTTGCTTTGTCATAACAAAAGGGTTTAGTCCATTGGGAATCGGCATATCCAAAAGAAACGAAAAGGAGCCCAAGAGGTGTGTGTGGCAGTTGATCGTGCAGTGATGACCTACGTGCCGCCTCTGACGTCAGAGAACGTCATAGAGGTGCCGAGAATCGTGTAATGTAAGACGAAACACTGTAAAGTTTGGCGTTGGGGAGAGAGACCATTTCCAGGGCCTTTAGTGTTGAGCGCTGCTCCGGCGGAGCACGCACATGTAATTGTCAGTTTATAAGCCCGAGGTGTCGTGACACATGTTCCCACACGCTGCTTTTATGGTCTTCTCTTGAGTAAACCATAGCCGTATGCAATGGAGGAATGCAAAACGGACTATTGGCCCCGTCACGTAGGCGATAAGAGAAACACCATGTTAGTTTTAGTCGGCAATCTATTAATTCTTAATAGCCACAAAAATACTTACAAATTTCAAGAGGAAAATATTGGGCACATCCAACATAATTGAGAGAAATGTAGGGAGTAGCTATCCGCGATAGCTAGCTAGATATATTTTAATTTGTGTAGAAAATATGAACTGTTTGTTAGTGTATATAGATTACACTTTGTTATGTTTCACCTGAAAGTTCTAATATGATTAAAGTTGCTTGTTTTTACACAGTACATGAGTTTATTTATTTCAAACTGTTTTAAAAAGTTAGAAGTTTTGGACCGCAGTTTTACATATAAGGTATTTCAAATAAAATTTACATAAGAGATTTATTATAAAATTTTGATACAATAATTGTATATGTTTCATAATGGTTAAAATTCTATTGCAAAATACGAGACGCTCAAATTTTGCATAGGTTTTCTTGAAGTAATTACTTTTTCAACTGTTCTTTGCGATTTCCGGCAATGAGGCAAACAGTAAATTTAATGCCTCTTTTATAGTCAAACATCATAATTCCATACGGCTTTCTACTTTGTGCAAAAATACCTTTTTATATATAAATTTAGTTTTGTAAACTAAAAAATAAACACATTCAAATTAAAAGACATATTTATCTTTCAGTCTTTTTTAATCTTCCATTTTTAGCATAAACTTATATTAACTACGTTATTTTAAAATCAAATGAAATAATAAAAATTATGTTACATTACGAATGAAAGTATATTATATTACCGGTAATATAATTATAAAATATTATAATTATTATCGAACGAGCGACGTATATTAAATCTTTTTGGGAGACTGATTTGTTTGAGTATAGGATTCACTAACCTGGCAAAATTTATTTTTATCTTACAGTTAGTAATAAAAAATATATATAAAATACATATTTTTACTAACGATTCCCGAGCTAATTCTCGAACCGAAGAAATTTAACTAAGAAAAAAAATTGGTTGTCTGTAAAGTCGGTGTACGGACGAGAATTTTACGTGATAATGTCGTAAGAAAACATTAATGTAAAATTGCATTCTTTTATGAATTGAATTGAATTATTATCACAGAATTATTTTGTATAATACAAAGAAGGAGTTAATTGAAAATGACAATGTTTTCGATAAATTAACATTTATTTGCACTCTTTAATCAAATATTTTTCTATTTAAATTATACAGTAAAGAGACAGATGCGTCACAAGCCGAACGCTTAGACCGAACGTGCCTCTCGATTGTCCCGCGCTTTCGCTCGCGCGCTCGGCTCAGGCGGAACGCGACAACAAGTCATGCTTTTTCATGCGTGCAGCCAGTGTTCATCAATTTATAAGACTTTATCACGCCAAAAATAGAAAAATTAGGAAAACATCATACGATTTATAGATCTATGTGGCCACCTAATTATGCTGATATGAACTAAGTAATACAAAAAATCAGTTGGCTAGCCATAATTTTGCATTGCTTCATCATTGATACATGCTGATAGAGGGAACACTCGTCAAATTATCGATTTGGTAAGATAACACTTCTTTCGAGTACCTAATAAAACTGTCAACAGATTACAGTAAAAATTGCCAATTAGTAATAAAGTTTAGGTATTAACTTAAACTTTCTTACCAACAGTGGTAATGGTTAATAACCCATTCCACATGTTTCACACATGTCGTTTATTAGTTACTTCTGTACAGGATTTTCATAGAGGAAGAGTTGGATATCTCGTCAAGATGAAGCTACTCACAGAGATTGAGCCTGATGGTGATCATTTTCAAAAAAGGGTGTCTGATCCTGTACTAATAAGTAAAGCAATTGCCGATTGTATGTCTAGCGGCCGAGACGATTGACCGAAAATTTCTTATATTTCCAAGCCGGCTCTAAATAAACATAATTCTCTTACTACATGAAAATAAGTAACATTGTTTTCAAAATTATTTATTTACTGTAGTTAAATATGATTCTTTACTAATCACGCTTAACGAAATAAATATGATGCGATAATTTGACTCCAGGCGGTTGTGGAATGAGCCGGCCCAGCCTGTTGTCATATCAATTCGCGTCGGAATAAGCAGTTGTGTAACTTCTACCTACACGTTTGTTAGATATTATTCAGTACATAAAAGGTATATTGTATTAACATATTATTTATAAGCAACAGCAACACTATAAAGGCGTATCTACATCGAACATTCATGCTTGAATATCTTATAAAAAGATGCATATCTAAATTATCCTGTTATGTTGGATTCATAATGAACATCACTGATGGTTTTGGAAAATTTCAAGTCTATCTCTCGGGAAATTTCGAGAAACCTACCTAATACCTAAGAAATTTCCTATTGCTCTTTTTATATAAATAGGTGTTGATCAAAATTATTAATTTTTAAATAGCATATTGTTTAATATTATTTTGTATTAAGTATATTTATTCATTACATTCTTTATATAGTTCCCATCTTGAATTTAACAAGTTACCGCTCCCAATTTCAGTCGTTATTTTAGTGCCGCTATTTTAATGTCGCAATTTTCTATTTCAATCCTGCGCCTGGTTTTAGTTCTGAATTGGTTTCTAATTACATAAGATAAGTCGTCTTACAAAAATGGAGTATTATTTCATACCATTAGTAAGCACGTTGATAGTTTTAAACATGTTTTCATTAACTCGATTTCCTGTCTTTTAATTTATTTGTTTGTTTAGGCGAAACTTTGCAATCAATTTTAATTAATTTCCGATAAACCGTGTATAAAATTTACAATATAGCTCATAACTAGATGGCAATGCAATATTACCTCGCATTTTGTCTTTCTGTTTGTTTGTTGGTCTGTTCGGTTACCATTTTGTAATCGATTTTAAAACAACATTCTTTTTAAATGGGAGATTCAACATTTTAAACATAATATAGAACTGGATAATAATGCAATATTAATTCGCTTTTGCCCTTAGTGAAACGTATATTATTTGCTTTTAGCTGTGAAAAGAGAACATACAAACCACTTTCGGATCAACGTTCTAGAAACGCTTATTATATCAGTTTAAAGTTTATATCTCGAACATATTTTTGATCCATTTCCAAGTTCGTAAGATTCACCCATGATGCTGTGTAAATTCGAAACGTTACCGGCACTTTAAGTTAAGCCGTGTCTACATGCGTTAATGTTTCGTTGGACTGCATACAAACAAATAAGCTTAAACCGATCACCCATTCCTCCTGCATACGGTGAAATACTAAAAAAATGCGTCAAAAAGTACTTATTGCACACCTTCATTTCACTCAACAATATGAATCCATTCAGCGAGCCAATTTCGCGGCACGCACAAAACGTTTTCTCAAGACAGGGAAAAATTACATAGATTACCGATTTCACGTCAGCGCGGCTCGCGAGCGACGACACCGGCGCCGGCTTTGAGGGAGAGGCGGTAATGGTGCACTCGTAAAGCCTCAGTCACGTAAGTGGCCCACGACAGGGGACGCTCTGACCCATGCGTATTTTTAAGCAGATCCATGAGCTTGATTAAGTGCGCCGAGTGGGCAGGATTTTATATACGTAATCACATAATAATTGTGTACGTGAATTTGTGTTGTAGGTTTATTTACGTATTTTAAAGGTCATCGACCTTCAAAGCCGTCAAAGTGACTTGCACGCCTTACACGTGCGTTTGTCCGCCCGGTAAAGTATTTGACTTTTAAGAGGTTACAATCGTCAAGGTGGTATTTGACGTAAATATTTTTTGGGCAAGCGCGTCCTCGCTATTCGTCTGTATAGGGAAACACTTAAACCTAAGCATTTTTTATATTTAGTTTAATGCTTAGCCGGACTACATCAAGTTAAAAGTTTATATTATTTGCTTACCAAACAGAGGTTTCTGATATATTTTCAGATGACATAAGCATTTTTTTCCTGCAAATGTCTTAGAAATTACGACGTTGTCGGTATTCAAATTCAGATTCAACTTAAAATATTTTAATAGTAACAATATGAACCTAATTATTTAAATTCCTTTCAAAGTTCTAGTTAGTTAAAATATATTACCTATTCAATTATATTCATAAGTTCCACATTGAACATGTATTAAGTTCAGTAAATATGCAAAGTCTTAGGAGCTCGATATTTATTAATGAATTCTTAAGCTTAGGTTCACGGCCGCAAGTCGTTTAGCGGACGTCGACTGTCCCAGCGCGAGGCGGTAAAACCGGCAAGGGAATAGAGGTGCGCCCCAAAATGGTAGAATTTATATATAATCATTTAGAGGCGGACCCTTAATAGCAATTAAGATTTAGAAACTCCAATACTGCGCAGTCCCCCGGCTGTAGCGGATGGAAAACAAACAACATCATAGGTACATAATTTAATTTACAGTTATATAGTTACAGTTAGATTACATTATGATGAGAATAATTGAATACAAACTATGGGTACAAACATTAAAACAACGTGCCGTCTTCGCTGACTTGTATGAATGTTGAAAGTTTGGGGAATTCGTACATTAGCTTATATATATATTTATTACTGTACACATATTACTTGCAAGAATCATCGCAGATATGAATATTTGCCTTTGTGCGTATTAAATAATGTAAAATTTAATATTGTATTTTATATTTTGTAAATATTTATATCCTATTATTATTGTAAATGTGAAAGTTTGTATGTTTGTTACTCAATTGTGCCTTAACGGGTGGACAGAATTCTCTGAAACTATACTAAGATACTAATCTTCATAAATTATAGTCTATGTGTTATTTCGATGTGTTAACTATATTACTATTCTATAGTTGTAGATAATTCTGAGCACGATTAAGAGAGCAAAAGTTAATATTTTATCTTTAAAGTAGTAATTCAAAAGTTAGTATTACCAATAACCAATCGGTATAAACAACGGTTATTGGTAAAAACAATGTTCAGAACAGATTCAAGTTCAACACCGGTTCAGTATCAGAATCACTAGAAAGAACGGGGTCAGGATCAAGAGCGTAAGCAAGGCCGTTTCATAACAAAAATGTTTGCGACAATTGTGTTTTGGATGTAAGAGTATGGGTTTTTCTAGTATGGAACTAAAAACGGGACCGAGATCGGGATTATAATTGACGACGTCATCAACCGATATAAAAGATGAAAGAATTCGGCATAAAAGATGCGATCAAAGCTGCGGATGAATTATGTATATTTTGAAAAGAAACGAGTAATAGATCTGGACCGGAATTGGAATAAAAGTAAAGCCACAACCGAAGTCGAAAGCAAGGATATCGGATTCATAGTTAACAGAGCGATCGGTCGAAGGAAATTATGAAAGATCCACGTGGACACATTGATGATGTCCACGCGAACAAAGCTGCGGATAAAACTATATGATATAAAATACTAATTATAGCCGTCCTAGTAATCAATGTCTCCAACTATTTAGGAGTCAACCATAAAATACGTAAGTTCGAAATGGGGAGATAGGATCTTGTGAAATCTCTTCGCATCTGATTTAGGGGAGGAAAGTGTCGTCACATTATCTCGTTCACATCTTACCCAACATCGCTAAGGGAAGGTGAATGAATTAAAAAATAATCTCATGTAATAATGGACACCTCCTTATTATTTATTGATGTGTTTTGTTAAATAAAATTGCGAAAATTAATGTGTATGTGTATTATTCGGCTGCGGTGTCAATATCATCGAGGCAAAATAAGTTCAAAGACCAATATTTAGAATGTATGTTAAAAAATAACTGTAGTAAATCCATGTCGTTATGGAATATAATATGTGGTACAATTTGTAACAAAACTTTTAACGTAAGACACTTAATGTCGGCTGAAATGCGACGTATATGCCTAATTGCCTACCTTTTGAAAATTAAAATATTTTCTAAAATCAAGGCGAATAATCAAATCCAAGTTACAATACTACAGTGATGGTACAGTCGACATAAGAAAAAGACCGTTAAGATCCGTTAAATTTTAACGATCATTTTTAAGTGTTAGGAAACCGCATAAGGTGCTGTTAGTGTACTATTAACGCAGAATTTAAAATCCTATGAAAACCAGTGTCTCACCATTGACTTACCAGATTGTAACCAAAAAAGTGTAAACGCATAAAAATAAGTATAATCAAATGTTTTGTTATACTACATTTGTATATATTTATTATGGCGAAACGCAAATATTAAGATCATATAAATTTTAGATTAATATTACAATATAACTGAGCGTCACATTTCAAGCGTTTCGTGCAATGAAATATTTAAGCCAAAAAGCCGCAACAAAACGCAGGATTAGCCGTCATCATACGCGAACAACCCACCGTCGCTGGTAAGCTGTTCGCATTCAAAATAAATTATTTACGAGCTCCTTTTTGAAATCGCCCGATCTCGAGCGATTTCAAGCTTCAGCCGGTACGTTTTATGATGCAAAACAATCAGGCTGATCACACAACGCAGGTACTCGTTGACGGGTTGACGGGCCTGTCGGTAACACGTCGGGCCGGTACCCTCAATCATTGAATACAATATGTACATATTTGAAGAATGTCCTTATTTGTTCTTTGTGAATGTGTGTTTTTTCCGCTCTTTTCATTGATAAGATGAGTTTCAAGAAATCGAAGAAACGAGAACGTGATTGTATGGATATCTGAAAGTGTTTTGTAAATAAATATTATTGAGAGAGATAATTAGTAGAGATAATTCTAATGCAAATTAAATTGCACATTTCGATTTGTCACTCTTATATGAAATGTGTACAATAAATATAAACCAAACTTTTCAACTTGAATTATAAATTTTGATGCAGTATTTTGGAACAGCAGTATTCAAAAATGTTACAGGTTATGAGGCGCATGTTTTGATACTGAATTCTAGCCCAAATATAATCTACATAAGATTATCTGGTTATTTACTATTAGTGTCCCTCCATGTAGGTATCAGTCCACCATTATTTTGTAATATTCATGACATTCACGAAAATGCAAACAGTTTTATAGGTACATATGGTCGTACTCGTATAGAATCTGTTTTTTTTCAGGATTCCGTATATTCGACAAACAACAGGACCATTATAATATACTCTCGTATCTGTCTCGCGTTCTGTCATTCAGTCACATCATCACAAGCTATATGGAGGGGAAATAAAATAATTATTTATATAACATGTATGGAATTGAACGACCCTATTAATAAAGTAAAATAAAAATATTCTTATCTTGAATATCACTTTGGAAATTGAAAAATGATTTTACAAAATGGGTGAATGTATAACATGATATCGTAATGAGTAAATACAAATTTTATTTTTTTTATGATTTTAAAATGCACAGTTAAAATAATATGAAAGAAAATGTAGAAAAACGTTTTCCTTGTCCCAATAACTTAAAATCTTAAGTTTATAATAACTTTTAAAAAAAATTAAACAATGACCCTCACTCATACCTAAAAAAAATACCTTAACGAAAATATTAAATCTTTGAAGTACCGCAGGAGTATAACATATTTATGAACGGAAAATGTGTTTTTGATTTCACCAAGAATTAATAATATCACTTGGTAGTTGTTGCTATGTTAATCCATTTATATAAATTTAAGCCGTCATATACGATACATCGCTTATATTTTGTATTCTTTTTTATTTCGTGAAAAATGTATATTTTAGACATCATAAACTTATACAGAACGCACTATTTGGAAGTCTGACTCGCACTTAACCGATTGTTTTTATAATCCTTCTGTGTTATGAGATTCCTTCAATTGAAACCGTACAAAGGATCTGATAAAATAAACTGCGTACGTATACGTATAACAATCACAAACACCCCACGATTGATAATAAAAAAGAAAAATTGCCAATTTGCCATATTTACTGTGTATGACGTGTTTACGTATTTTTAGATGAAAAACGTATATGTAAATACTGCCATAGGACATCAAAGCATTAATGTCAACATTAGATTAAAGTGTTAGAATTCATTATTGATTTTCAATGAGTAGTTACGAAAAAAAAAGTCAATACAATCAGTAATTTTGGAACAAAGTTCCTTAATGCGGCTTGCGGGAGGTGTTACTTGGTAGAAATCGCCACGTAAGAAAAAAGCATTATGCCCTATCTTTTCTACTTTCAATGACTTACTCGCTCGCTCTCTTTCTCTCTCTCTCTCTCTAATAGACACTAATTATTAAACTAGTGTGGGGCCGATAATTTTGTTTTTAACATTTTGGTAAAAGTGTTTACTATCCTGTCATATGCATTTGCAATGAATAATATTGTCATTGAAGTATTTTCTTTGTGATTATTTTTCGTTTTCTATTTAGTTTTCTGATTTGGGACTTTTCAATTTGAAGTATTTAGTAAACTAATTTTATAAATGTAAAGTGTCATCTATTACAAATATCAAAAATTACGTATTTGTGTGGATTGATGAACTTAATAATTAAAAAAAAATTTCGCTACTTAGTATTTTGTTAAGTGTCAATAAAACTTTTTTAATAAGACTTATCATTTACTATTTTATATTCATTTCACCCAATTTTAAGTAAATTATTTTTTTCTTAAGACATTTTTTAGTATTTCTCGTTGAATTACTCTCAAAAGTTGTTAATTTATTTCATCGTTCTTGTATATTGATGTTCGATATAACATAAAGCGAAACAAACTTCGTGTCACACCAGGCGTTCCACGACACTTGTAATTATTTTCATATTTACTAATTTGGAAAATTTTGATACCTAAAGATTGACGCCTCCGATTTTGTGTGTTAGATAATAACTACTATAAATTAACTTTTTAGTAATGATGTGGCTAAGTTCAAAATTGCAATACACCTATTGTATACAAACACATACAATTTCACAAGCTTTTATTCAACTCGCCGTGTTAGTACGTCTGGCTCCAATTTTTGACGTTAAATTAGAACCACTTCCCGATGTTTAATTGCTCTCAAATTCGGCATACTTGCTTATATGAAATAAAGTCATGAGCGATTTGCGGCTGCGTTCGCGTTCAAATTACAGAGGTGTGCGAGTGCGGGAAGAAAAAACGTATTGCGGGAGAAAAGGTGGAGATTATTTGCCACAGCATTTAATTTTGAGAATACGGCGTAAACAGTTAGATGGCTTTTATTTCTTCTTATTTCATTATTCAAAGTTCTCTTAGACATGTGTATGTTGAAGTTGATCATGATTTATTAGGTAAAGTACAATAGTTTATGAAATATATCATAATTCAATTTTGCAAACAGGCCCTAATAGAAATTTCTTTATAATAATGTGTATGTGAATCATGTAAAACGTAATGAATAGCTTTCGTTTATTTAATTTTAATCATAAAAATATTTTACATGAAGTATTACTAAAAATTATTTATTAACAAAAATATCAAAAATAGGTTAAATTTCGCCACATGGATAAAGTTTAGTTCCATGTAGCTAGTGTGTATGTGAGTGAATGAATTCTTTTGTCGTTAAGCAAAAAACCAAAGTTAACTATTAGTTAAAATATTAAATCCTATTTTGGTGAACAATTAACTCAAAAGGTCGTTCGCATACACTTTATTTACAATTACAAGCTCGTAGTTATTTGTTTTTAAATATGTCGTTTTATAAATTTCCTCAGTGACACAAAGTAATTACTTCATCAATTTCATTCATTAATATGACTGTGAGAACATCGGTCATTAAATTATCTTGTCTACAAATATTTCATCGGTGTGAACCATACCGATGAAATATTTGTAACCAACATAGGACTTCTCATTAAGTTGCTTCGTAAAGTAAAATGGTAATTATGACTAGACATTACGATGGCCCTGAAACATATACTAATTCTATGACAACAGATCAAAGTCTTACAGTATTTTGAACGTTCAAGGTGAAGTCAAATTTCATTGGTTAGACTGATTGTAACTGACTGGATTTAGTATCGTTAAGACTTGATCATTACAAAAAAAGAATATCGCCATTTAACAATTATTGCGTTTCAGTATACAGTAACAATGAACGAAATCCATGAAAAAATTCAATACGTTTTAAAGTGTTTTTAACAAAAAAAAAAGGCAGAAATACTGTTAAACCTTGAACAGCCTATGAATCTAAAATTGTTCTGTAAGTATATATCCTTAATGGCATGTAAAATGATGGACCCCTGTTTGCGTTCTCACCAAAGAGATTTAAATTTTGGTATTGTATTAGAGCGGACAATGGCGATAAAATCGGAATCTATGACATATTATCTATGATAGGTGATAAACAGCTCAATTTAGTGTATGACGTTTAAGTCTGTCAAAACACAACAGTTAGTGTCGGAGATAATCAACGTTTTTATATAGAAATTTGTATAGGCATTATCCGCTCTGTCACTATATTGTTTAAATATTTTCGCCTATCCCAGATAAGGATAGTATATTGACTACCTAAATAACAGTCTTTACAAATTATAGACCAAGACGAAAGAATTAAATAAGTTAAACGAAATATTACATTAACAAAGTAAATAACGTGAGACAGAATAAATCTCTACTAAACTAAAAGCTGGTATCGTGCGAATCGGACTCGCATGCGAAGTCGCCGTACAACACCAAATCATGCATAATTTTTGAACTCTTTAAAAACAGTTAACAAAAACAAGGAAAAAATGAAGACTGAACAAAACACGCCAAGAAAAGCACTTTTCTTGTATTTGAATTAATTTAAGTGTATTATTTGACATTATAGTGGCAATGGAAAAAATGGGAAAATTCCAAATATGTGCTTATAACAGTTCATGAAATACAGCCCACTGACAGGCAGACAGACAGACAGACGGGCAAACGGACGAACAGCGGAAGCTTAGTTATAAGGTTCCGCTTATAACATCATAGATGTTGTTACATAAAACACCTGCAGCCATGTAGATGAAACAGCCCACCGATCCTTCTTTGCTAGTTTTGTGACATTTTACTTGTACTGTATCTATAAATATATATAGATAAATATGACGCTTTTCTAGTACATGGTTTAGATCATTTTCATATTACACTTATGGAGACTACATATAAATAATATGTGTATTGTACTACTTTTCAACATTGTAAGTACAGTAAGATAATAATTTTCTTATACATTTTATCACTTTTTTTTCAATAATTCGCGTTACGTTTTTAATAAAATTTATTGTTAATATAAATACCAAAGCCCTATATTAAGGTAAATATTGAAAAATTGGTACATAGTAACAATGATATTAAATTTATTGAATTTTATATACGTGTGTATATATGTATTGGTTTCTTCAAAATTAATGAACATGAACTTTGACACCGTTTGACCGAACGCCATGAAAGTTGGTACATACATATACGTTTTCTCATATGGAAGGTTTTTATGCAATCTACTTTAGCATATTATCCTTAAGTGAGAAGGAAACAGGGCTGGAAACTAAGTATCGAACCGAAATTATAACCAAAAACAAGATCAAAATATGGAACAGTATTGAGACCATAATTGAAAGCGAAGACGCGACTCAGTTTGAAAATATGATAGCAAGGTCGCTCAAGATAGAGGACGAATCCGCTCGTGGTCGGGATAAAACCAGTACTTTCTGGTCTTAAGTTGATGCTCTTAACCATTGAGCCATCGCCACTCTTGAGTAGTATGTAACAATTTTTGCAGTAAATTAACACTAAAAGTTAGTTTGCAATATTCATACATAAATTTTAATGTTACTATCATAATTGTTATTATTATGAGATAAAATTAATAATAAATATACCTGAAATCACATTGAAATTACTCTTAATAAACAAACATAATAAGTAATGGATTATGAAATAATAGATAATTGTAAAGCCATACTGTAGACAATATGGCGGTAGTACAAAAATAAGCCCATTTGACCATTGAAACTACCACAATTTCACAGCATACGGACGTGAAGTAGTAGCTTTTGTTCCTGCTTGTCGTCCAGTGAGTGAGAATTCATGTGGCTCACTCTCCCTCGCCCTCCTTTAGATACCCTATTTCCTCTCCTTTTGATCCTTCTCCTGATTCCTCTCAGGAAAGAGAAACGCTGTGATGACTCCTCTTAGAATGCGAGTGTCCACTGACGGTGGTGTTTACCTACTTTTGAAAGCTCGCTTGCTCGTTTGCTCATCGACTATGCTATATAAAAACATGCAACAAAATTTCATATAACTTGTTTCGAAATTTAATTTATTTAATATAATTTGAAGTATATTTAAATATACTTGATAATTTTTGTTCAGTTTCATCAAAAGGAACTTCTCAGATGACTACCAAAAAAGTAAGTTTTTAGAAAAATATCCATCTGTCTGTAAGTTCAACAGTACGTATTAAGCATTTTAAACCATATTATATAGATAATACCAATAAATCAACTCTATCACATAACCGAACATACCCCAGTATAACTTGGTGGAAACTGGCAGTGATGTTCCCAAACAAATTTCACACCGACAAGTTAGCGCCGATCCATTACTTAACCAATTAAAGTTCTGCAGGCTTCAGTTGGATCGCTCACAGGGCACAGGAACGGCCGAAGAACATCTGGACACCTCACAAATTCAAGCAGGCGTGAAGATGGCGTCCGCATTGCGACCGTCTGCCCATATCGATTCTGTACGGATGCCAGCGTAAAATCGCGAACCAAACACCTGTACAGTTTGTTGTACGGCAATTCATTGAACCGATAACGTAACCTTATTTCTATTGTTATTAGTAGAAACTGCTAACACATTTTACGTAATTTCAATTGCTAAAAGTACGACAGGGCTCGAGACTCATATCGCACAAAATACATAGGCTCCAGTGTAGGTAGCTATAAAAACTATTTCAAGGGAATTTATATTTTTAAAAATTTTGATGCCTCATCATAAAGGTTTCGCTTATGCCGTGATGGTTCAATGGTTAAAAGTATCGACTACGGACCAAAAGGTTCCAGGTTTGATCCTGATCACAGGCGAATTGACCTATAAATTATGAACTTAAGTCGAACTAAACAAATAGCTCCGTACCTCTGAGATCACATTAAGCCATCAGATCACCGCATTGGTGATGGCGGTCACCGGCGGCTCTCGATCCTCCCTGAGACGGCGCGGGGGGCTTAAGGTTCATGCCTTTGATCGGAAAGTATTGTGGTAGGATTTAACTCAGCAAATTGTTTAAATATTGTATTTATTTTAGACATCAATAAATACGTGATGAGATTAAAAATAATATGAAAAATGTCATCGGACTCTTATCTCAATTAAGACATATTTCTAATTTAAGAAAAAAAATACAATTTACCCAAAATATATTATTTCAATTAATTACTTTTCGCTAAAAGTAAATTATTATTAGAATAACTCTTAAAAGCCGTCCATCATTAAATATTCTCTTGAGGTAACGATCGCTACATATAAATATTTTCTTATCGATGTCAGGTCATTTTAATATTTCATTTGACAATTTTTGTTTTACGCAGTAAAATTTCTCAACATTTTCTGAGCCTAAGTCAATGTTTTAGTAATTCAAAATTAGATTTCTGTTCACGTAAAACTTTTTATAAATATCGTCTTTAATATTTATTTTGTTTCTACTACAATAATTTCAATAAAAATGCCAAAATGTAGACATATCAACTGATTCCACCACTACATATTACATAATACTAAACCAAACCTTTGTATGTCTCCTTCTTCAGAGTTATTCTGAACATTTGATTGCGCTTCATTGATAGATTCTGCAATAATTAGAAGGTTTTCTTGGGTAGGCGTATACACTATCTAACCACGGGCAGTCATCAAATAATAAGCCAAGTCTTTATTTCAATACTTATACGTATACACACAGACTTAGCAACGGGCAGTCGTTCTAGTTTTATCCAAATTTAAAATTATAAAATACAACCAGATGCATTGATTCACAAAATACGTACTAACACTCATCATTTACTAATTCTTTAAAAAAAATAGTTTCTTGAACATCAATAAAACAGTCAAAAATTACATGTTATTCCTATAGCATAATACATGTTTAATATTGAGGGGTTTCACAATGACAGGCTGAGCCATACTAAAAAATATTGCCAATTTGATACTAGAGGCAATCAAGACAAATCCAAAGATAGTAGCGTTCTAATCTAAAACAAAGCGTCTAAGGCTAGGAAATAAATTTACTTAAGGATTACAGTGTAACACGAAACAGCGATTTCAATATAATATTAGACAAGAACTCTGATTACCGTGAAATGCGTATTATTGTACCATTCACGACGGGTGCACATGAAAAATACAATTAAAACGATTCGATAGCCGACCAGCGATCGCCGAACCTGCTGTGTACACAAAAGTCGTATACGTTCTTACAATACAAATGTGCCGGAATAACACCGCTTTATTGTTACAAGATATTGTTACTGTGAAAGGGACATTTTTTTGTGTAACTAGATCTGAATGTGCCGAAATGCCTTTGTTTATTCAGTTTTTTCCAAAAGAAATATGCGGTGTAGTTTCCTAATAATTTTCCCTAATATTTTACTAATAATTGATGTAGGCGTTTCGCATGTATCTTTATAGATTCATCATCACAGAATATTTTGTTCTATATGGCCTTCTATATATATCTAGTAGATGTATATTCTAAGTAATTTATAATAATCATAAGTCAGTTGAATTGTATGTCAATTCGTCAATGCACGTGACCGCTAGAAGCGATGTTGCTTACATTTTTTAATTTGAAACTAGTCAACTATAAGTTTATTTCGAACACCAAGAGGTCCGTTCACCACAACATTTAAAAGTTATATTAAAGAAACCTGACGTTTTAGAAATAACAAAGAAAATAATCATATGATCGCAACAGAAAATAAAAACGACATTTTTTTAATCCCACGTGTAACACATACAGATGAAAATATATTTTAGATTTCTTGGATATTATTGTAACTGACATATACCGTATACAAACAGACATGCAGAAAGACGGTCAGATAATGAATTATCAAGAACAGGAGTAATAAGAATGCTGAAGATTTAATTTAATCAGCACGCCATAACAATATTATAGTTATCGCTGTCAAGTATAGAACGCTCCACCTACTTTTCAAAAGATAGGTATGTTAACTCACTTCAACTCTGTGTTGTATTGAATGCATTCGAAGCACGGACAAACTGACAAACGTCGTGGTCGAGGTTATAACGCGCAGCAATAATAAAATTATAGTCTATTCAACATTAATCGACATACTATACGTTTCTACGAAAATATCTCTCACAAATATTTATAAAAAGGAAGACGAGGATTAATTCGAGGGCGAATTCTCGGTTTTAATTAACGGGCTCGTTTATCTCAAACAAACGTATAAATTGCTTTTTTATTAGATGAAGAGCACGATTTATTAAATTTATTTTTAAATAGACGAAAAACAGAGGTAAATTTAAAAATCTTATTAAAGAAGTTCGTTAATAGAGAAAATTAAGAAGAATTATTTAACGAATTATACCTATGGTTTTTTTAAACACCTCTTTGAATAGATCAAGGGTGCGGTAGAGCGATGGCGTCTACGTTTATGATGTGTTTCAATTTATTTATTAAGTCACTGGCTCCTTGCCTCGGAGGACAGGTCTTAAGCTGTCAGCCCGAGAAGACGCTATTACCATATTAGTTATCACGTTGTTGCCACGACAGAAGTCAACAGCCTTCGTCGCACATTGATCCAGCGTGCGGAACTTAATGTCCTGTTGAACTAATTTCGAATGAAAAGTTTATGCATAGTTACGTATCAACAGTCAGGCAATTAAAATAAAATAACATGTATATATTTCTACAGACCCACATACATGATAATGTTATATAATGTCACACACACATGTCAATGTTTTATCATATAAATACATAAACACATAGCATGTGTGTGCTGCATTAGATTAAAAGAGCCACAGCTCAGTATCGGTAGCGAATCATTGATTTTCAGCCATAAGCTAGAATAAAATCTGACATGACAATACGGATGTCTACCCAAGCGTTTATCTTTAGTGTATCATATTTGAAATCAAGCGTGTTATTCATTGTCGTCAACTCATACCTACAGTACCTCACACCTACTGAAGGAAAGAATAGTAATACCTGTTTTATTCAAATATTGCGTTTCGCAAGAATCGATTTTCATATAAGGCGCCCGGCCCGGAGAAAAATTTGAGGAGTAAAATCTACTGATAAATCCGCTTTACGTTTTGATGCGCAACTTATTGGCGCACCTTTCCTTTCAATCGCGTGTATGTGTATACTTGTATGCTTGTCTGTATGTACTTGTCTATGTGTAGCCAACGCAGCAGGGCAGCTGACGCATATATTGTGTATACCTATATATATTATAAAGTTTACTGTTCAACGTTTACAAACGATATACATATATATATATATATATATATATATATATATATATATATATATATATATATATATATATATATATATATATATATATATATATATATATGTATATAGTGTATCAGTTATACAATTCTAATACGGATCGTCACCACTGTTTTGTTTGTGTTTTAAAGTGTTCTTTTACAATGTAAATATTTATTATTAACATTTGATTTATTACTATTATTATTAATAATTACTATTCTTATCGTGAATTTTTATATGCATTATTATTATATTTGGTGAAGTGCAATTGATATAAACTATGGAAGAAAGTGGTGTAGATAATAATGCTGGAATATCAAATGAAAACGTGGTTTTCTTAAATTTTTAGTCAAAACGAAATTTTTCAGTTAAATAAACTCTTTTTGCGTATGTTTAGACAATCGTACTTAAGGAGTAAACTCCAGTCGTGCGTTGGAACTGACACACATTTTTTTGTTAACATTTGATTTGATGATAAAAATTGTTGTGTTGCATTAGAATTCCATAATCATATCAAGTAAGCTTTACATAAATTATATACCATTTACTTTTGTATTCAAAAGTATTTAATAATGTATGAATCTACAACTAACAGGTTGCACCGTGCAACACCTTTCGTGTATTTACGCACTTTCGAGCTAACAAACAGTATTAAGATTAACGCGAATCGCATATTACATATAATTCTAATTCTTCACAGCGATCGGAAACCACCAAATATACGCTCGGTAATTTGTTTACTCACGAAACTTGAGAATAAGGCGTATAAGAAGATTACCTTTGGCGCAACCATTTTCTATCATTTTCATTACAATCCACAAAAAATATTTGTAAATTTCGCAAATTTACTAAATCCATATCTTTTTTTGTAATTTATATCATATAGAGAAATTAAATTTCAAAGTCCTAAAACGGTCTTAGTAGTGTTTTTAAAACAAACTTTAGTTTAAGGTAATCAATATGTGCTTCAATATAACATTTTGAACTTAAAAAAATCTTGATGAAATAAAATGAAAAATTGGATTATCTGAAAGTGCACGCCCTCATAGCGGTCGTTCAATTTTTTACAAATATTTATATACATATTAGTACGAATGTTTTTTCTTGTCATTCGTGCATTTATATAAGTCTGTAAGTACATTATGAGTAACATGAAAAAAATATTTTATTAATATCTTCTAAACCGTTCAGAGTTTAATAACGCCAAGCAATAGGGCTCATCTTTAGGACAAATGAAGACATTTGAAAAAAGAATCAACTTATTTCATTGCCTATATTTTTCTTAATCTATGGAACAAACAGACGAACAGACTAAGGACAGCGCTAAATATTTTTTTTAATAATTTCGTTTTTTTATTACATAAATTTTATTAATAATTAAAAAAAAACAGTCTAAAGACATATTTGAAGTTCCTAGATGTAAAATCATTTATTTTTCTATGACTTTTCGTTTAATTTCGGGTATTTCAACAATTTTATGTTGTGAAGTTGTCACTACGCGGCCTGTCGAGAGTAGAGCACACCCACACGCTAACGCGTTGTGAGGCGTGCAAAACTTTATCCATGTGTAACGTTTTTATCATCAAATATCATTGTACAAATAGAGCAAATAGAGCCTTAAACTGTTTAAATTGTGGAGTTAATAATAATAAAAATATCATATTTTTATGGAAATAAAATTTATCATTTTAACAACAGTAAACTGTAGAATTAAAAGACAAAAGACGTACGTAACGCAGACAGAAGAATGGACATATCCATTTTAGTCGACTACGAAGAAACCTTAAATAAGGAATTCCGCAAGCAAGGAAATTGCGTACGCAGGCAATTCTAGATATACTGGCATCAATTCCGACGCGGCGTTACACGTGCAAATACTAAAAATCACCTCTTTTTAACTAAAATACCACCATTTCGAGTACAGCTAACGACCGCGGCCTTGTATAATAACGTTTTAGGGCGGTTTTACGAGTCGCCGCGCGCCGTCATTTGCATGGGACTCCGAACCGATTCCGCCGATACGTGTTAACTTTTATAGATTAATAAAAAACCCGTTAAATTATTTCGCAAAGGCCCGGGCCAGTCGGTTTTATTGTACCGGCCGCGTGTGCTTCACCGGAAATATAAGCCTACGGTTTTGTTCTGCTTTTATTTCGTCGGAGATGTAAAATTCTGGCGTTTGCAACGGACCTTCGTTGCCATTTAATCATAACTCTGATTAAATTATATTCAGTACCATATTTCAATTCGAACGATACCATTGCAATAATTCCTCTGTGTCTATGTCGAAAATTATTAACCTCGTCTTTTGCGGAACATCGTTATTTCGTTACTTTAATTTTGAGTTCTGTCCTCGAGGACATAGAATGTATTCCTTCGTACTTAACATCAAGCAATTTGTATCTCAGTAATAATTCTGAGTTCCACATTTTGTTTCAACTCCAGGCTCCCAATTTCAATCTCAATTCTCTTTTAACTCGATTCCAACTCCTTTTTTAATTTCGAGACTATTTTCTCTCTCAATATCGATCCTTCATTTTATCAATTATGGAGTACATACCCATGGAATAATTAAATTTCAGCTAATACGAAACCCCTACTTTAATACTAAAGCAATCCACAAACTCATTTCAGGTCGGCTTACCGATTACTATACATACATTATCAGTTATAATTTGTGTTACTACAGTTGAATTGGTATAACGCCACAGAAGCTGGTAAAGCAATTATAAATCAATAAATCAACTCTAATACAACGTGCGAAGTAGATAGCCTAAGATGAAAAGTTTTATAAGTAGTTAATTGTGTTTTGAAAGAATATTTTCATAGCTTCGGTGGAGATAGCGGCTAAAAGGAAAAAACGGTCAAAGGCTTCCCTAATCCGTAATTGTGTTTACTTTATCCGCCTATGAGGGAAGTTTTAAAAGGAATTCTCTTATTGTTTTTTTTCGTATTCCTAAAGAGAATCAGGTTTTTTACTGACTAAAATATTTTTTAATCAGATTAGTCACTCAGCTATACGAATAACTTGTTTCATTTCATTTCAAATTTCTTGTCAAAATAACTTAGTTATGAAAAGTTATGATCTTGTATTTTGGAGCTCTTAAAGTTAAATTAGTAATCTTACAACGTGTCAGATGTCAAGTATCTGTCTGTCTGTACGTCATAGTCATTTTTCACAGTGACTATTCTTGAAATGAGTAAATGTTCACTTGAGTACAATTATAAATACAAATAACAAAAATACCAATTCATATACTCGTACCCATTAGTGACGAAACAATTCATAAATGTTAAAATAGCGTTAAAATAAACAGCTAAACTTATAAGATATTAACTATGTATTTCTTTTGTAACTTGTCTTATTATATAAAAGTGGACTATCTTGTATAAAGACATAGAGTGTAGTGGAATATATAGGATGGTTTATTGATTCAAAGTAAAGCTTTCATTTACAATTTACTTAAATATGCCAATCGCAGATTTTAAATTCTGAGAAGCTTATGTATTCACCGTTAAAATGATCAAGTAAAATACGCACAAGATTGTGCCATTACCTCTTAAACAAAACTAATTTAGAAACTTCATATTGCGTGACGCGCTGATACAGTAACCATTATTTGAACTATGAAATTCATTTATAATCATCTGATTTTAAACTCACTTCAAGCATAACATACATAAACTTAATAAGCTACTTTAAATTGAAACTTGGAAACTCGTCCCAAATTTTCAAAACGCTGTTTAAACGTTGCCTGGTTTGTATTCAGTTTATCATTTTCCTTTTTGTAGTCGTGAGAGTTTTCGCTGTACCTAATGTGATATTGAATTTCCAGATAACATAAGTTGGCTTATATCATGCAATTAACGCCCCTCGTTTCAGGAAGTAACACAATTAAGGACGACCTCTTCCTTCGACCTCGATGTAGCAAGTAGCGAGCAATCTCTGGAATCTTCCAGAAAAGCCATAAGTCGGAATGAGAAAGACACAACCGTGAAATATAAGTATCATGTGTACATGTCGAACACACGCAAAGTATTCTAAAGCAAGTAGAATAAAAAGCATCATTCAAGAGGTGCGCACACGCTTTTCCAGTCGCGACAGGTTCCTTGCGATAGACATTCTCTCGGAGACGACGAGCGTGAGAGCTTCCGCCTGAAATGCGGCAAGTGCTCGGATTTTGACCTGTCGCAATCACCCAAACGATTCAGCGAGGAGGTAAAATAATTTAGATTATTGATGAGCGTCAAGTTATATCACAGTCGGAACATCCGACAACGTGCCCCTGAATTAAAGATTATTCTGTGTGGTAAAAGTAACCTACTACATTTCAGAAAGTTGTCAACAGTTGTAGCTGTCGTTCGGAGGTCTTGAGGGCCTTCCAAAATTAAACCAGCCAAACGGGAGCGAAGCGCAGATCGGCGTGTCCGTGCTAAGGTCCCGACTATGAATTAACTTACGCGTTATAATTTCTAGTCCCACTTATTGTGTGCAAATTGCCATCCTCTTGTATTTTATGATTATACCTGTAACCCTGAGTTGAGATGATTACAACAAACGTCGAATCTGCACCTCTGTAGATGTCTCTGCTCCCACCAGCTAGCTCGGCACTGAACCCAGACCTTTTCAAATCGTTAAGCAGACAATCAAAATTTTATATTTATTATTATATGATCACTTATATTCTTCATTAACTGGGCATAAAATGTATATTTGCATAAAAACAATAAAAGTTTTAAACGCCTAAAGAAAAGTGAATATTCATTGATCTTTTGTAGTATTGAAACGTAAAATAGACAATTCTAACATTAAGTGTTAATTATGACATCGCTATAATGACAACGAACTCAATATTGTCTGAGAATTATTTTTTGGTTTCGATTAAACTTGCATAACATAAAACAAATGTTAATTTACCTGCTTAAAACTGATGCAACGAAGGCCTTTTTACCTTTTCTTTATTGTGTAGGAAAAACGTTATTATCTATAACTAACATTCAAAAAAAGAGCGCTTTACTTTCTTAAAGGCTGGTAATTTAGGGATTCCTCTTGGTTGCGAGTTTTTTGGGTGATCACCTACTCTTTTTTGCTCGCATGTTCGTCCATAGCCATACCATGGAACCATAGCAATAATATATTCCATTCAAGAAATCGTTAACAATATCATAATATAAAATATATGACTACAAATATAATATGAAAAAAACGGTAATTTTTCCTTTTCATTATTAAAATTTACGCCTATTTTTTATTGTCATTACGAAGTGAAATGAGAAAAATGAACAATAGGACGTATGAATACATTCATCGACAATATTGGCTTATTACTTCGCTAACGTACCGCCGGCCGTCCAATATGAGTTTCGTACACTCTTGTTTGTCCACCCCAAATTTAAGTTTTTCGTTTCTGTTTTATGTTAAATTTTCACATCGTTTACAATAAAAGTAGATTTTTTTGGTGTTCCTATTTCTTTTCGTTTACCAGATTACCTATATTGTCAAATAAATTGTCAGTGGTGTCACACTCTCAAGAAAAATGTTGAAATCTTAAAAAGCATTTCAAAGGCGGAAAAAAAATATTTTGTATTCTTAGAAAATTCTTCAGAGAGAATAATCCTTTACAAATTTTTCTTTCAAAGACTTTAGAATATCAAAAATGTCAGATTATGATGCTTCCTTTCGTTACCATTTAAGAATACGTAGAATATTCATAAAAGAATTAAGAGGTGTTTTATTAAAAATACTGCGATAAATCCTCACATATATAGATGAAAAGGAATATCTTCCAGACTGTGCTTAAATATTGAATGATTATGAAGACATCGATAATTAAAAAAGTATTTTTTTTTTCATTTTATACAATAAATATTTACCACTCGTTATAAAGTATTACTCTAGTATTATTCAGAAACAAAATATCTCTAATAAGAGATGGACTAACTTCGGAACAAGACTAACAAAGCTCCGTTTAGATCTTTTGAGCAAGAAGCCTTAAAATTTGAGCTATTTCTGAACCGGTATTTGAATAAAACAAAGCGTTGGAAGCTAACAGATCATCACGTTTAAGTGAATGAATTCACGACCGTTGTTTGGTGTTCATTTTAGTTTTATCTTTTGAAATCTTCGAACAACAGAATATCCTAGGAAAAGTTTAAATGGCGAAAATTTCAGCGACCCGTTTCAAGAAGATTGCAATAAACATCACAAAGGGACAACGAAGATCTTTTCTCCTTCAAAGAGCAAAAAGCCTAACAAGAAAATATTCAGAATGAAAAACTTACAGGGAATGTGGGTAATATCACTTTGAGAAGACGAGAAGCTAGCTAGCCGCAATATAACTTCAGTTTTCTCAGATAACAATTCATCAGGCACTGGAGAGATTGCATTTCTTTGAATCAAGATCCAATTTGTATTAAACAAACGCGATATTGCTCTGGTGAGGGTTTTATTAAGTTCCATATTTAAAAAGAAAATGCGGTTGCCTCAAACTTGTACTTGTGTATATAAACTTCGTGAAATTTAATTTCGTTTAAGGAAAAAAATACGGAAGTGAAAAAAAACGGAGATCGCTTTCCAAATACTCCTTTTACGTATAATAAATGCATATTTTCGTCAAACATTAGAACATACCAGAGAATTCACGGTATAGAGAACTCGATTCTCGATACATAATAAAAATAAAACAGGCGATTTGTTTATTTTTACACGTCAAGACTAAAATCGAAATAAATATGCACCAATAAATTTCGGTTAACTTTCCATACCAAACCACTCCACCTACTAACAAAATATATCAGAGATTTAAAAATATGTCGGAACTTGTATATTTTCAGATGAAACTATTCAATTATTATCTATTTTATTTTGTTTGTTATATTATACTTTATTGAATATCCAAGAGGGTGAATAAGTCAAAGCTTATATCCTTTTGTTTTAAATGAATTATTTCTTTGAAAGTGATTCTACACATAAATTCTGTTTATTCTTTTAAGTAACAAAACGACCTTTTTCTATGTTATATCTTGAAAACTGTACACCCAGTATAATATTTATTATTGAAACGGACGAAGTTTTCAGTGGTTGTTGCCAGTCCCGATTGGTATTGTTGCTCTTTTTCTAAATTTATCTTCAGTCCTTCTATCGCTCAACTCTTTATTAGTATAGTACATTTCAATACTATATCCCTATTTTATATTTATTTTTATATATATTAGGTAGAGTAAACTGTTTTTTCGTGTTTTATAATTAAAAAAATTGCAGTAAAATCTTTTTGGTAGAGCTACTTATATCGGCTAGTTTCGATTGGTATCAAAAGTAATCGATATAAGCAGCTCTTTTTATCAACACCGACTTTATCCGTAACAGTCGACCTGTTACGGATAAAGTCGAGTATTTGGAAAACGTAAAGTAAGATCGGTATATTAGTTATTACAACATAGCTGAAGAGCTGGGGACTGACCGCAAAACAGTTATGACCCATTTTAAAAGAGCTGGGTATAAAAAAATGAGTGCATCAGGGGACCAGTAGGTGTGAAACATGAATACTGTTGTATACTGTATTATTATAATGGGAATAATTGGAATAAGATGAGGATGGCAGATATTGCGAATGAAAAGATATTTCACGATTCTTATTAACAACATTTAATACTACATTTCATCAGTTAACTCTGTGACAGCGGCGCTAGAGTTTGTTTCTCGTAGACTGTCCTTTAATTCTATGAAAGTTACAATTGCTCGATGATAGCTAAAATATGAAACATACATTTGGATGCAGTCACTGTCACTCATTTTGGAAACTTTGTGCCTTGATGACGAAATTTCAAAATAAAAATCGTTGTTTATTGTTGTAAATAGTTTCATCACAGGAGGAAATACACGATCAGAAGCACACGGCGTAGGTCAAAACTAAGCCACTCCAAAGTGTGAGACGCTTGGTAATGCCTCGTGCTAACATGTTATCCCTTCTAACTGCGCGCAGCGCTAAACACAGACTCTATTGAAACATAATTAATCCGAATCGTTTTTGAAAAGATTGATCACTGGTGATAAAAAATGAATAACCTACAACAAGAACGTGCAAAAAACATCATAATTAAAAGGCAAGCAAGTTCCACAGATTATAGCGAAACCCGGATTAACTCGCAATAAATTGATGCTATGTGTATGGTGGGATTAAAAGGGCGTTATTCATTATGAGCTTGTACTGCTTGGGCAAAGCGATGAATTCGGTTTTCTATTGACAACAGCTGTTAGGACTCTAGTAAGAAGTAGAGAAAAAACGGCTAGAATTGATCAAAAGACAGGGTATGGTGTTTCACCATGATAACGCTGGACCACACATATCTTTAACCACTCAGCAAATATTGAAAAAGTTTGGTTGGGAAGTGTTAATATACTCGTATCCATCATATAGCCCAGACTTTACACCGTCAGATTTTTATCTGTTTCGATCTCTTCAGAATTCTTTAGACAGTCTTATGTTAACACCAAGAGATGACTGTCAAAACTACTTGTCGTAGTTTATTGATCAGAAGTCCCAAAATTTCACTTTATTTGGGAAGGAATTTTTATTGTGGACCCCACTTTCTCGTCTAAATTATCCAAAATAATACTTAGTGATGGGTTTCATTGAAATATGATGTAATCTATAACATATTTTAATCAAACACAATTTACTTACTGCATCCAACTAATTATTTACATTATATCTCCTCCCCCCTTGTTATAAAGAAGAGGAACTGTTTGACCTAAAAATTGTGCACACAGATATAAGTGAACCATAATATATATATTATAGGTATCCTGTAGTAAACACTTTCTGAACAATAGAAAAAAAGCTGTATATCATTTATTTTCAACGATTCAGAGTTAGTTCAAATAAATAGATATTGTTATGTAATTCTTCCTATATATACGTATATTTTGTATGTATAATAATAAGAGCCTGAATAATTCACACACGCTACTTAACAATGTAATCCTTTTTTATATTCACTGACGTTAACTATTAACAATATAATTTTGAGTAAAATGAAACTTGGTACGTCGCTTTGAATTCATCGATGTGCCGAAATTGCTGTCCATGACAATCACGCTTAATTGAACAAAATAACCCCTAATCAAACGGAGCTACATCGATCGATGCCGATTCACGCTTTTCAAAGGACATTCGTTGTCTTTCCTTGTTAAAATTAATAAATATATGAATATAAATAATCATATCATACTACCACCCGATGTTGACTTTCTTTTTCTATTGTGCTTTTTTTTTTGAAGCTCTACCTGCCATTTGGAAGTTTCAATATTCCTAAAAAGGTTTTTGTTATTGTATACATTTCATAGAGTGCATATAGTGCCACATGTAGCACCTCTCCGTCCACGGCGACAGGCGGCATGGACGTGTCTTATCTTCCGAGCTCGTGCCTCCTCGAGGAGTACGCTCGTACAAAACAGGCAACGTTCGCCGTCTTGTTATTTTCTGGCCGTCATCATGCAAATTGCCTTTTTTGCATTCGAGGAAATTCCATTATCATATAGAATTTAGAGATTTGCAAAAGAAAAATAATAATTTGACGCGGCATGCATAAAACATGTAACCCATCTTATTGATCACACATTTCTCTCTGAATATTCTCACCGTTAATCATTATCAGAAATAAATATAGGCAATTATGTTATTAGTTTTACATCAATTGACATAGTTTCTATGTAGTAAATTTAAAAATTATTACACAGCATTTGAGTAAGTTAAAATTCTAAAGTGAGCTCTAGGTGCGCCATATATTGCTTCTTTAGCATACAACTAATCATCATGTATGTTAGTTGAATGCTATTACTTAGTTTATAACTCCTCTGATTTCAACAATTACAGAAAATGAGTTTATTCTGAATCGTTTCATTCGGAAATCAAAGGAAAGAGTTAAAATAATATCATTTATTTAACATATGTAATGTTGTATGTACCTAGCGAAAGTAAAAAAAAAGCATTGTTTATTCACTACCAATTTATAAAACATACTAAGGAGAAGAATTAATGCCAAACTACTTGAATTATTAAAATATTTAAAATAATGTTGACTAGTCGGTATAATGGAGAATTTACAGGTGTAAGTCGAAATCTATAAAATATTTCTGTAAGACCAATACTATTTTTGCAGGAAAACAATTATTAATGACAATTATAAATGATAGTCATTCGTTCTCAAGGGCATCGCTGATGCAGATTATTGTCATCATAACCTCTTATGAATAGTTTACCGATGCTCAGACGATGAACAGCTTACATTACTATAGTAATATTTTTTAGCATTCTTTCAATTAAAAAAATATCTATATATATTGATATAGGTGTGTATGATTTGTAAAAAAGTCCATAGTCTCAATTAATGAGACGGAAATTTCTTACGTCTGACCACAGGCCAAAGTGAAATCGAATATAGGTCTCCCAGCGTGATTGATACTACGTAATTCGAGTAAATCTGTGTGGTGGACATATGTGGTGAGATTCACGTAAAACTACGACCTCTGTGAAGAGATCTCTACTCGATCACTCAATCGAGCACCGTATCAACGCTCTCAATGAATCGCTACATTTCGGTATTAACTCTGTCGGGTTCAGTAGTGGCAGAAAAGAAACTAATGCCGTCACTGTAATTCACAACCAGAAAAGTGATCTATTGAAATGATCTATCCACACAAACACTTGCATGAGGCACAAAAAATGCATCAAGTTGTAGTCTAGATATGAGACATCGGACGAAAAACGAAGATTGGTGCGGGTTCTGAACCCACCCCGGTATGAGACGGACGGTCCAAGTAAAAAAGCTCAAAGTGTCCTTTTCTTGAGTTAAGGCATCCTTCTGAGGCAGTTCAGTTTCGACGCCGCTGTCGTATCAGACGGAGGGACGAACTCTCACTCAATGGACGAAACGCCACAATGAAAGTTGTTACTTCAAGTCTGTATTCCATAAAAGTGCGAGCAGGTTGATTGAGTAGCTGACCGTTTTTCCAGCTGAGGCCAAATTGGTTCTGCCACAAATAAATCATGACATTTTCCGATAAACAACCGAACTTGGACAAACAAATACTCATTTCCTTCTCAAGACGCTTTGTAAAATAATTATCAACCTAATCGTGATACAACATATTTGAAAGTCTTTAAAAATACATCCTCTTGAGAATCTAATGCCATAATCAGTATTCAAGTTTTACGTCGGTATAAATTAAGTTTGCTTTTCTATAAAATAGAGTCTGCCTTTGTTCTAAAATTTCCATTAATTAAGACAAAATTTCGCCTTTTGAACTGGTTTGATACCTTTAGTTAAAAGTAAACCTTTAGCTAAAATTATCAACCTTCAATACCAAGTTGAGTCTCTAAATTACGACCTTTCGTATAAAGTTTTCTTTTACATCGCAAACGATGGCTAATGAGGTATTATTTAAAGTTTCTAAAAAGAGAAAAATGACACTCCTAATAGTACATAAATGAGATCGCGAGCAGATGCTATTGCATATCGACACCCAAGAAATGTTAATACAATCCTTATTGACCTGTCATCAACATCAGATTACAATGAGACCAAAATGAGAAGTTATTCTGTGTTTTCACGGATAGCGCATTCCCTACTTCATCTGATATCCTATTTCTTTCTAAAAGTTCCAATAACTCGCTCGTTTCCACATCAGATATCTTACTTCATCCTAAAAGACCAGAAACGCACTAGTGACTGCTCTGGATTTACGATTGTCCATGGACGGCAGTGATCATCTATTTAAATGATTTTAAAAGATGCAGGCGGCTGCTACTTTGATTGCAAAATATTCCTCTTTGCATAATAAGTAATTATAAGAAAAAATAAACTAGGGATTTCAAACACAATAATAAAGCAATATTACTGTATTAAAACAGTGCCCTAAAGTTTTGTATTCTAAATAGTATATTTTAATGAACATATCTATTTTTCAAAATATTCAATTATTACGAGTTAGTTCCTACGGAAGCAAACAAGCCAAACACGACTGACGCCTGAGGGCAAATCTCATAATGATTTAAATACCATGTAACCATTAATATAAGATTAATTAGTTCTTCTGTCATAGTGTCTAAAAGAAGGCAAAACGATTCTGTGAATGTATTTAAATGGTGACTATAAATAGACGTGATCCTCTTTAGATAAATCTTCAAACACGTATCGCCTTTGTGATCTCAAAATATTTTTCGTCCTCTTGTTTAGACACAAGCATACGACACGCGAACCCACAAAGAAATCATTGTAAAGAACGCTTTAGCGTCTTTTCACATGTAAATAATCTGTTTTGTTGCTCTAGCGATTCTGGAATTATTCATACAGAAAAAATCTTTACAACTACAGCGACAGAAACGTGTATTTTCCGGAACAAAAACATGGGATGATCATTTGTCGGGCACGCGACCCGCTCCGTTTGTCGAAATTTTGTAAAGCGTTTCTTCCCTTCGCCTAGTTCAAAAGGATATCTCCGCTATCAGTTTAAGGGCGCGCCATCCGCGCAAATAAATAAGAATCCCCTTTGTTGTATTAAAATTAATTTAACGCTTTAGTAGACACTTCTCGGGTAGGTACCGCGCGGGCTTGCGGACAAATACTTATGAAAACGAGACCTGCCAAAATTGGCGTGCCTATCACGAAAAAGGTTTTGCACAAAATGTATAACGTTGTTTAAAGAGCACGACGACTATGATACAATGGGAAAGGACCGGCGGCGCGGTCCGAGAGCTTCATTAAAGTGAACAAAGGCGTTTCCAGCATGTTCAAACATACGCGCTCTCTTAAAAAAATAGTCTCATTCAATTGTAAATCAAAATAAACTGTTATTTTTAATTAAACAGCAGCTTACAGAAATTTGCTACTTTATTCGAATAGAATACGTTTGTTATGAACGGTTAAAACGTATTTAGTGAGACTAATACAAAAAAAACATGATGCTAAAAACTTTTATGATTAGGGAATAAAAACTTGTTCTTTAAAATTGCTATAAAAACAATATTGACTACCTGAATACATTCAAGTTAGTTAATAAGAAGTTAAAAGAAATTCAACACTCATTTTTTTATAACTATAAACTTTGGACGTTACATGCGTACCGTCACTATTCGCGACTACCGTAACACTTGTTCAACTATTTGTGCACTTACTAACATTTGGTGCGGATCCTACAGGATCACTGTTTACGGATTCCAATCGCCTTGAGGTTGTCATCAGTCATGATACCATGCCAGCAAAATATTGACATGATTCTTTTAGCAACAAAAATAGTATTTCATGTGTAAATTGTTAAAGTCAATTTTCAAAATAAACGTGTTTCGAACAAAATATATTTTGCAATATTATCAAAAAAATATTATTACTTAATGAAAAACAGTTCACTTATGGAATATATTAAAATTTTGTGCGGTAGCCGTTGAAGAACGACATAACAATAGCTTACAATGCCGCAGTTATCTTTTTTCGAACCAGCGTTTATAATATGCGCAAGGTGGCACAGAATGTAAAAATCGAATACTTACAATTTCTCAGTTTCTAAAGGAAAATAATATTGGGCTGTTCGTTGTTTTATTTTATGATAAGGCGTTATCGACATAAATTTGACACTTAAATAATATTATAACCCGACTTTATTCGACTCACAACAGTAAAGAAAACTCACGCAAAAGAAATAAAAAACTTTTCGCAGTACACCTTCATCTGTACGATTAATACGAAAGAATGACGTGATTCGTCAATGAAAGAGGACTGTATTTTTGGAAAAAATATAATATTCCCCGCATTGTCAATTTTGTTACGATGTTGCTAAACTTATCAAACAGCTTTGATTTATTAGCTTATGTGCGTTCATCACTACACACTAAACAGTGGTATACTTCTCTACTATCCACTAAAGCGTTTGATATTTAGAAAAAATAACAAAAGGTGAAAAATGCTATGTGCAGTTTATTCTAAAAATTAATTTTATTAACATTTTTATTGTGATAAATAGAAACACCGTTGTAACTTGGTGGTAGCCACAAAAATAAGAAAATGTGTATGAACTGGTTTAAATAAAAAACTCGCTGGGCTCGAAATTAAATTAAAATTCTAATATTCATTGATATCGGAAGTAGCTTTTTTCGCTACATATCCAGCATCCAAAACGAATTCGCCTTTTCATATCCATAACCAAATTCCAAAACAATTTTCTGTCTTAAAGAATCACGAGGTCATTAAAGCAACTATTCTTAAATTTTCACTCTTTCTTTCACTTCGAGGATCTCAATTTAAAAGCCATGAGTTCTTTGTTTATCGATAAGAGGGTGAACAGAGTCAATAGCCATCAATTCGAGGTGCCTTTGCTCTAGCGGCTCTAAATTAGGAGGCGGAGGTGCTTAGCACCCTGCGCCGCAGTGGTCCCGCGCCGTCACAGTCGGGGTGGGTTGCCTTCCACGTCGTATCCTCAACCACTAATGTACCGCTCTTCGGTCATCTTACCCGATCTGTGATTCGGTAATCAGTAACACCGTTGACACTCAAAGCGATCGTGTAAGCGTTTGTAGCGGTGTTAAAAGCGTGTTAGTATTAAGGATAGTAATTCGTACGAAGTTGAAAGGAATTATTTATAGAATAGAAGTCAATATTAGAAAATCATAATAATAAATCAAATCCAATAGGGCTTAATAAATGCCGCTTGTAAAACATTCATGAATGGTCGAGGCAAGTGGGCGGTGAGTGGGAAGCAAATTGATCTATGTGTCAAACGAATTGTGTTCAAATGAACGTCGTTGGGTTTGCTGCTATATTTTAATTCATAAAAAAAAATCGACTTATTCATATTAATAGAAACTGTAGCTATTAATTAACTATTTTAGGGCTTACTAGAGCAATGGATGGATTAAAATCCTATTAATTTCATTACTTGTATCTGTGCAATGTACGATATAGTTTTACAAATTCGCCACCTTATCATCGAGACAGATGAAATTTTATGGAAATTATTTTATGGGTTGCGCCATATATTTTTAATACAATCGAACTTTCTATTACAAATTAAGAGTATGTATTATTTTTCTGTCCGTGTGCGTCTATATATAACAAACTGAAAGAACTTTTCCAAATACGCATTCAATATATTAACAAAATTTCATCGTAATCGGATGAATAATTTACGTATATAAGACAAATAAATGCAAATCCATTTTACGGATGGATGCGTATGTACAATAAATGGATGGCATAATGGAAGTTGAATTCGCGCGTGGAGTATTTCACGCCTGATATATTGGTTTTTACAGATTCGTTGTCTTTGTCAATATCGTGTCGTGAAGAAAACAACTGAGCAAATTTTATATTAAGTGAATGTAAGTTACAGTGATTACAGTGTTACAGTTTGTAACATCTATCCATAGCGAAGAGCATAGTAAAAGTATTCGGATCGGCATCGATTAAACTGATTTCACATATTTTATACTACTTTTTTCGAATTCTCGCCGTTGCGGAAGAGAATAAAAGAATTGTTATTGGCGTCCTGGCCCAGCTCATTTTGTTTTTTATATTGTACAAAAACTTCGATATCTGAATTTTACCCATACAAGATTTATTTTTATCTTTTGAGGTAATAATCCTTGAAAGAAATCGAACATCGCATTTCGTAAAAATCCTATCATAGAAGTACTTTTAAGTGTTCAGGGTTTGATATGATCCAGTTCATGGCTTTCAATTGTCTAAGTAAATAAGTGATATCGAAATCAGAATCAAGAGTAGAATCGTTTTCTAAAACGGAAGCACAATTAGACTTGGATCAGAATAAAGTTCAGAAACAGAATTCGGGTTGCGAGCACGGTCGAGTGACATTTGACCATATCTTGAAATAGAATATAAATCCGGATCTCAGTAGAAACACTTTCCATTGTTTTCATGCGAGCGAAGCAAAAAGCAGCTGCTAAGGGATATTATAAACCATTCGCTCGGTTCACATATACTCGCATTGACTTAGAATTGAGCCCTATACTTCGTGTTGAAAATTTGTGTGTATGCAAGCGAAATTGTGTTTTAAGTCATAAATAGTTGTACATTAATCATAAACAACTTTCATGTATTGTGTATGCTCAGTGTACTATCGTCGGCCGGGCGTATATCCGATGTTTACACAAGCTCGGCTCCCGCCCCGCCATGTCACTCACCGGAGTTCGAAGGCTTTCTTGGATGGATGCCAAGAAGATATTCTCAAGGTTGAGTTTATATGAAGTTTGCCGCAGCAGCTTATAAATTCATTTACGAGCTCTACAGCAGTCAGTGCCTTTGTGATGTTAGAAGTAGAAGAGTTATTTTGTTTCGCTAATCGTAAAATCAATCATGACAGAGATATTTAGTTCTATACTATCGATTTAAAAATAATAGCACACTATTACATAGCATAGAGAGAAATTGACGTAAGAATTCCATTTTTACTTCAAATAAATGAAAGTGACATATTAGTGTAATTTTTAGTTAAAACTATATATATATATCATTCTACTCTGATTCGATCATATTCATACTTTGTTGAGATCATGACATAATTCATCGTTTCTGTAGTGTTATTCGTCTTATTTACATCCCGTGTACGCATTTACTCTGTTTTACGATTAGAATCATGAAGATGTAGAAAAACGGTTGACTGCAGGCCATCCTTGATAGTTTCCGCTATTCTATTTGTAAATGTGTTTTTGAGTTTCTTGAGTTATAAATATTGTCTATAAGGTTTTTTAGCTCAAAAATCTGAAACACAGTTCGCCCGACAGGCCGTCCCTGAAACTTCTTGATACTTTCGAGCTCAAAGTATTAAAAATAAAGAAGCAGTAAATTATTCGGCTCGTTATGCCCAAAAGAACGATTTTATCGCCTTTTCAAGTTCTCCAAGGTCTCAAATACGTTTTTAGCTGTTACAATTCAAAAATCTATATTTTTTTTATAAATGGCTTTCTTTTGATCTACAATATCTTTGATTGTGTGCTGCGTTATAACATACATAGCAGTTTTTAAACAGAAAAATATAACCGAGAACCAAACATCTTTGAAAAAACAAATACCTTTGATAAAATCCTTTTATTTAGAATTTTTCGTTATCCATATCTCTTTTTTATGCAATTTACGACAATTGATTCAGTATTTTATAGAAGTAACTAATTTGATTTTGGTATTTATCGATTGAGTTTAAAAATATTCTAAAAACACTTATTGAATTTTTCTTTCCATATCTCTTCAACAAATGAACCGATTTTGATGAATTTAACAACAATCGACGTTGCTTTTCAAAGAGAATAACTAAATAGATTTGGAATTTATCGATAGAGCAGTTAATAAAGTATTGTAAGAAAACACTCTTTTAAAAGATTTATCTCTAACGATTACTCTCGGACGTATCGACAGATTTTTATGCAGTATGTGCAGTAGATGTAAGTGTTTAACAAAAAAACTGAATAGATTTTGGTACTGATCGAAAGAGTACTCTAAAATTTATTAAAAAAAAAAATTAAAATCTTTATATCCCAAAATCTACCTGGGCAAATTAATTTTAAGCTTCAGCAAGCCTAAGTTGAGTGTACTTTTAAATACCTGAAGTCGCGATTTGATCGGTTAAGCGTTCAAAAGTTATGAGAGGCTCACACACACACACAGAGAGAAAGAGAGAGACCCACATACCCACATAAGCGGACCTTTACACCCACACACACCCACGCCCACTCCCATACCCACACCTGTGCTCATACCGACATACGTCTACGTCCACGCACACTCACCCACACACACCCACGCTCACACCCATATCCACACCCATACCCACACCCACATCCACATCCATACCCACGCAACTACATACACCCACGCCCACGCCTATTTCTATGTCCACACTCATATAATTACACAGCCACACCCACACACACCTTCACGCCCGCGCCCGCACTTACGCCTACGCCTACATCCACAAACGCAGACGCACATGCACTCGAACACGCGCATATACACTCAAAGAGAGTGAGAAAGAAAGAGGGACATTACTTTGAAAACGGTCGAAATAAATTCCTAGGACCCTAAAACGATCTGGTGAACACTCGATTTTCGAAAAAACTGTATACCTATTTTGTTTTTGTTTCGAATTGAACATCTAAACAGAACATGGAGTTTACCATGGTTACACGAATATTAAACAAAGTAATACTTATATATATATATATACATATATATACAGTGAGTTCTATATATATAATTAAATATCTTTTATGCAACATAGCATTCACTGTAACAAAACGTGCTTAACTCCTTAAAAATACAGATACAGATATGAAAAAGTCGTGTTGACACGCCTGAAGTTCGTCTGACGGCAGCCGAAAGCGTCGCGCACACCATAAGCGTGTTAGCGTAGGGTAGTGGCAGTAGTGATCTGCTTCGCCGCTATTCACATGGAGTCAGCACTCTGTACGGTATCCCAACGTCTTACTTCCTCAGTGATAAAACTGGTAATTTGAACAATGAATTGAAGCACTTCACAAGTTTTTTTTTCGTGGCCTACATTTTAGGTTAGTTCTTCGAAGTTTAAAAAACAGAAGGTTAAGTTGGCGAATAAAACCTGTTTTAAGTAAATTTTTATAGTGCTTAGCATAAGTCAATGTTCCAGGCAATGTTCCTCATTTAAGATTAACACGAGTTATCTCCGTCGGGACACACCCAGCAACTGTGTTCCACTTCGACTTCCTTAGAACAGCGACATCTTTAGTTTGTCATGCTTAAGTCACCCATCAGCCAAGGAAATATTAAACTAAAAAACAAGTAGAGATTCTTATCATTTCCAATGCCGTACAAATACTAAATCGGATCCACGTGCTTAAATCGATTATCCCAACCTTTGACTATCGCTGGTATTTGTTATAACACCGACACCACGACAGGAAAAATATTTATCGGCGGAGCATGTATTCAAGGGTGAATATATGTATTCAAATCGAAAATGTTACGCTATTAGAGAGAAAAACGTTTTGTAAATTAACCGAAAAAAAAGAGTTCGGTTGAAAAGGAAAAAACCCCTCGGCTTCCGTCATGCACACTGTCGCCTGCGGCGCCCTCATCCAGCCTGTCGCCGGCGTTGCCGCAGCCGCGCGTTGGTTGCGACAGCGCGAGAACAAACGAATTGGTACAAAACCGAATGACACACATATAGATATGCAATTATTATATTCTTAATGCTTTCAAATCTTGTGCGCGGAAAGAACTTTTACTGAACGCCAAATTCGAGGCTTCCTGTTGCTAAGCAGAAAGTTTTATATTACTTATTGGCAGGTTATACACAAAGTTTAGTGGCATCAAAGGAGCGGAGGAGTTGATTGTTCACACACGAGAGGCTCTTATCGATGGGAACTCCCGAGCCTAAAAGATCCAAAAACATTTTCTTCGCTCGGCTCGTGCGACTTTTACTTATACAACACTGAGTGTGTAGGTATAGCAGTCAAAAACATGCGTTGTTCGAATCGGGTTCGAATCAAACAACGCATTAAATTCGATTTGCATGGTGATTAACGTTCATATGATGATCGTTTTAATCAATTTTCCGACAAAATTCAACTTTTTACAAACTACAATTTATCTATATAGTTACTTAATAGAGAAACACAAGATGCATGCACCTTCATAGTAAGATTCTATTTTGTCTGTTTTGACAAACATTAGATGCCGTAATTGCTCAATCGGTACGCACAACAGCATTCGTTTGAAAACAGTTACATTTAACTCATAATGCATAACAAATTCGTATATATATTTGTATACACGATCTAATTGTTTTATATCAATATTTATAATTATTTCTGTATGACGTAATATCAAATAATTTCAGGTAATTTATTATACAAATAGACGTTCTAAACATTATTTTATATTTATTTTACAGACATTTATATAAAAATGTATTGTGCAATTATCTGTAAAAAAACATTTTATATTGTGTCTCTTTTATCTACCTAGAGTATAAAAATATATACATATATGTAAACGTACTTGATTTCTCAGATAAACTGTATCACATTTCATAATTAGAGAGAATATTTATTTATACTGACAGGTAGGGACGGAGTCCTTTTGTTTATCACTCAACGCGCTGTCATTGCTAAGCCAAGTTTGAGAGGTGCCGATATATGTTTTGAATAATAAAAGTAAGTGCAATAGGTTTTAAATTTTTTGGCCTGTCTCTCTGTCTGTTCACGTAAATCTCTTAAATTACGGACTGATTTTAATGCGGCTTACACAGGCAAATAGAGTTTCATTAGGAATAGAATATAGACTTTATTTCATTTAAATCGAGTGTTACATAAAAAGTTATCCTCATTTAAGGTGCTAGCCTGTAAAGGCTATATAAAGTAAAATATATAATAACTATGTTGAGAAAGCTATAGACGTCACAATACGAACAGAGAACAACACTAAAAAATAGGAATCCACGCACAACCTTTTCACGACCGACCGCTCGACTTATTGAAAAATATATAGGGAGTAAGCAGAGTTGGAGGGGAAAAAGGATAGGGTTTTATTGAAATAAAATCTTTATATGGCAGACCAAATGTCAAGCGGGTGAAGCCGCATATAGAAAGCTAGTTTACAATAATGTAGATTGTATAACTGTAATAATCATGTAAACTATAAAATAAAGAAAAATATAGTATAGAAGAGGTGGAGCGACACTAGGTGTTTTTAAGTATGTGTAAAATTAAGTGAGGTATTTTCAAGACACGTGTAAGAACAAAATATAAAATCGGCGTACAGTTTTATAATTCAATTTTTACTTAGGCATTGGAGCCTTAAAAAGTATCTCTGTATACTTCATTTCGTGTAGTTGGTGGTTTCGTTCGGAGGTTTTCGAAGGATGTCTAATTTATAACTACAATTTTATAATAATATATACTAAAAATCATTCTGTTTGAACTTTGTCCAAATTTGTTTTCTTAATACTAATACACTTTTAACACCACTATAAACGCTTACACGATCGCTTTGAGTGTCATCGGTGTTACTGATTCCCGAATCACAGATCGAGTAAGATGACCGAAGAGCGGTACATTCGTGGTTAAGGATACGAGGTGGAAGGCAACCCATCCCGACTGGGACGGCGCGGGACCACTGCGGCCCAGGTTGCTTAGGCACACTCCGCCTCCTAATTTAGAGCCGCTAGAGCAAAGGCACCTCGAATTGATGGCTATTGGACTCTGTTCACCCTCTTATCTATTCACCAACAGCACCCCGCCAGGAAGGCTCTTCTGATGTAGTCACACAAAAATGAGAGAAAAAGCTTTGTGTTGAAATATTATTGACTGAGAGAATGAGGCGTCATGCTTATGAACGAAAAAATATTAGGTCAGAGAGAAACAGCAGAAAAATTGTATGTCCTTGCGACGATGAGAAAACATGTTGCCCAATATATTCAGTGGTTGAATCATTATTGTTTGTTACGGCTGAATAAGTTTTGTAGGATCTGGAGCACTTTGTGAAATGACTGGGTGACTAAATGAAAAACAAGGTGTGATGATTATTATAGAAAATATTTTAGTGATAAGTGTCAGAATACTTTACACGCATATAAGATGGACAGAATAATTGTTCTTTCATGTACAGACAATCTATCTGATTGTCTTTAATTTTTTTTGGATGCAGAATTATTTTAGAATTCAATAATGAGCATAAAGAAATCAGTTAAGATTCATTCTGGATGCAGAAAGAAACCACATCTCAAATTAAAGAAATTAAAATTTTTGTGTAAATACAGGACGTAACTAGCTTTCTATCGAAAATAACTCATATTATGTATTTTTTTATTGTTCGTGACTATCAATAAGTTCCTATTCTATCATATTTTCTATGTAATAAAACTACGTATCGACGTTTCCGAGTATTGTATTTTTTTTTTAAATCTCTCTTTTTTACTCTTTACTACTTTACTCTTGACCCTCATCCCACCATGTTCTGCATTTTGACAAACAGAATACCTATATCTATAGGCGTTTTTTACACGTAAAATATCACATGTCCTTGATATGTCACGGACTATACATGAGGAGGCTGGCGTCTTAGGGGTTAATCAGTGATGATCTCACGCATCCTGGAAGTCCTAAACACTAAGTAAGGTTACAAAATTGACGGAATGTTGTTGTTGGCCTTTCATTAGGGTCGTGAGACCCACCCAAATTAGCATATGCACTTTCATCATATAGAGAGCAAGGTTTTGACGTGACAACGTCTTAAATTAGGTTGCGGCTGGGAGTCACTTATGAAAAGTGTAACGCTCGGTAACGTAACGATGAGTCACCGAACGAGAGAGGCCCGCCGAATGCCTTGCGTCTCTCTCCCACTCAACTATGATCGGTCTGCCGCGCGCAGCACTAGAGAATGTGCATAGCTTGCAAATGTATTGCAAGTTATTGTATGTATATTTGTATATAAATACGTATGTATGTGTAAAGGTAAAAATAAAATTTTGTTAATATGAAATTCAGTGCGAGATTCTTTGTATAAATTAATGTTTTAAATATAATTCTTTGTATAAATAAATGTTTTAAATTGTTACTATTATTTCATCCTTCTTCCTACTATACGAATGAATATTCACATTAAAATGATTTTACCATTCAAAGTCGTTGTCGTAAAACTTTCGCCCGTATACCGACTTCAGGCAACCAAATTTTTTTTTGATTAATTTCTTTCTTAATTTTTCAGAAAGTAGAATAAAAGTTTTTTAATTTTATTTTTAATATTTTATAAAGATATACTTTTTTCTATAGCTCTGAAGTCGCAAGTTAAAGTTAAAAGTTTTGAAGACTTCTCTAATTAGGTATATCAAGTAATACGGTTATGTTCCGAATTTCGAATAACATTATCGTTTGATAATTATAAATATTCACTTAGAAAATATCACTCCGTAACAAAATAGCTCGACAGTAGTATTTGCAAGTTGTTTTATCGTTACGAAATTTATTTCAAATTAATCATTTTCTTTAATCACACATTATTGTATTCGGTTTTTAATCTTTAATCTAATTTAAACTAAATTTAAAGATACATTTCAGATGTAGCACTTACGATACTATTTTTACAATAAAAATATTTTTCTAAAAGAATGTAAACCAACTTGAATCTCTACTTTGTATTTGTGTGTCTGCTACCTATAACTATGCCAAATTTTAATCGTTTATGTGACATATTTCCCGAGAAAAACCTCCGTGACACTAAAATGGTGGCAAACAGATTCCGCTTTTGTAATCTGGATACGGAAAACGAAAAGGTTAAATGCGTTATGTTTAATCACACTTCAATGTTTCAATACTCATCAGAAATTTCTATGGTTACACGATTTGAATTTAAATTACTTTCCTTTTTTAAATCAAAGTGAATTAAAAAAATAGTTAAGCTTAGAAATATATACTTTGCCTACCATATGACAGTATTTTTACAAAAATGTTACAATTAACAAGAATACACACGAAAAATACGCCGACATAATTATGGAGGTCTATTAAAATACAAAGGTGTTACTTAATTTATATTTCGTACGCTCGAATAATTTACTATTTTTTTATTCTTTGCATTTTGATCATACAACGTATCGTAACGCTAATTTATGGAGCCTGCGTATACGTGAAATAGTAAGAACTAATACGAATATCTTACGTAAAGATTAATCTAGCGGAGACCGACAAAGGTGCAGGTCACACAAAGGACGGAGAACTATTGCGCTGCGAAAGGAAGCTGTAACTGTGCCTTAATCTTTATATACACGTAAAGGCGTATATGTGCTAGAGATTAGCGACCGAACGAGTCGCATTGACGACCACTTTTATTCATATAATAATAACATTACCAGCATTTAAATTGTTTAACCGACTTCCGTTTGTTTGTAAAGTAAAATAATGGATATGGGAATAGCTTTTAATATGGGTTTTTCTTTAGTTTGGAATCGGAAACACTGAGAGCTATGTAAAAAACATAATTAAAGAATAGTTTATGTACATGTTTCTTAAATGTAAAATAATTTAAAAGATAAATAGTGAAATTTAAAATAAACGTATTTTGTAAATTAAAATTTATTTATAAAACACTGATTATTTTTTTATTATGTAGTTAGGTATTTTAAGAATTCATATACAACTTCATCCAATAACACGTAGAGTATAATATATTCGTTCATTTACAAAAAAAAAAATGTATCTATTTTCTTCAAAGAAGGCTGATTTTACGACTCCTTTATTCGGGCAAATGACAACGACCCCAAGCCTATCAAGATCGTTTGACATGTATGGTCGACAATATCGTCAACCATTAGTAAGAAAAATAGGTTATTCGCTTCTTATTTCCATTTCTGTTTCGTTGGCAAAAAGTGTCTTTTGAAAATATATTTGAGTAATTACATCAACGTTTCTGTTTAAGTATCTTTGGGCCTTTCTTTTTTATTTTTATTTGAAATTTATCATTTACTTAAACTTTTCGCGAGAATTTAAAAATATGGGATAATCTTATACATAAAAAATAAATAAATACAAGAAAGGTCCGTAATAAATTCAAATTTGTGTTTTATATTGTCTATCAGAGATAAACCGGTCAACCAGAAATTCATGAATAGATAAACAGCACCATAGAAGTTATATTTTTAATAGAAAGTATATGCCCTAATCACGTTGCAAACCATACTTGTGTCAATAATAAATAAATAAATAATTCAAATCTACCGGATATGTTGTTTTAAGCCCCCGAAGCGATTCAGTTATCACAATGCAAATCGTATATTATAATTTTAGATCAATACGGTCTTTGTAATCTAAAAACTGAATAATTTTAAACGACGACAGCTGAAAAAAAAATTCCGTACATTATGGACACTTTTATTTCTGCAATGTATTGATACTCTTAATTATGTACATGAAATATTAATCGCAAAATAAAAACGCAGATTTTCAGCGCACGAGCCGATTTTTGTGACAAATTTAATAAAAAACGACGAGTCGTCCAACGGAGGCGATGGAATGAGCGCATTTCCATTCTCCGCTTTTATTGTTTGAACGAACCTTCGGTAGGTATCTCGAGTACATCTAACGGCGAACAATGGTGGGCGACGTCACAAAACGGCTGCGTCGAAAGTTTCCCGCGACTCGCTCAAGCTTCCAGCAAAGTTCCGTGGAAAAATACGTGCAATAGTTCACTAAATTCACTAGTAGCGCACTGTGTGACTCGAATGTGGGAATTACGAATTCACAGATTTGTTTAGGAGAACCTACATAAATATTAATACATATGGCTACATAAAACTTTATTGTTTTTTATAAATCATTCGTATTCTATCAGATATTTCTTTCTTGTCGCCCTATCTAATTTGTAGACTATGCTGACGTCACACAAGTCAGAATAACCGGACGGATGTTGAATAAAACCTTGTCATAGACAAAAGTTGTATTTTATATTAGTGATAATTTATTTATGAAACCTTCATTTTATGACATAACATTGTAAGAAATTAGGTAACATGAAATTTAACTATTCTATTCAAATTGATTCGTATGACCTCGTTGTTTTATTAACCTCTTCATTAACACATCGCCATACTGAATATTACATCACTTTTCTTTCATATCAAGTTCCGTGTAACTCATTACACATAACATCATTCCTCTGTCTGCTCTGGAAAATACGAAATTATTTTCGGTAACGCAATTCACATGACACAAGCCCACAAGTGTATGCGTACCGTGTAAGTATAAATCCTTTACAATGTTAGCATTGTACTATAAATTTACACGGGTGTACCTACGTCCGATACAAGATGTACGAGTACCTTGACGTAAATGAAACATTTGAAATTAACATGCGTGCCAGTGGAAAGTTCATTCCGGTAGGTAGTGTGTTGTGTGTATGTGTCTGTGTGCGACGAAATATTATCTATTATTTGAAATGTAGAAATAAAATGAAAAAAATTTGGTTGCCTGTAAAGTCGGTATACGGGCGAAAGTTTTACGTGACAACGACTTTGAATGGTAAAATCATTTTAATGTGAATATTCATTCGTATAGTAGGAAGAAGGATGAAATAATAGTAACAATTTAAAACATTTATTTATACAAAGAATTATATTTAAAACATTAATTTATACAAAGAATCTCGCACTGAATTTCATATTAACAAAATTTTATTTTTACCTTTACACATACATACGTATTTATATACAAATATACATACAATAACTTGCAATACATTTGCAAGCTATGCACTAATTCTCTAGTGCTGCGCGCGCGGCAGACCGATCATAGTTGAGTGGGAGACGCAAGGCATTCGGCGGGCCTCTCGTTCGGTGACTCATCGTTACGTTACCGAGCGTTACACTTTTTCATAAGTGACTCCCAGCCGCAACCTAATTTAAGACGTTGTCACGTCAAAATGAAAATGATAATAATTTTAATAAACACACAACCTTTTTGTTATCGAAGTACAATATGGTACGGGTTGTTCTCCATTTCACCACACGGCGAAATAGAGAACAACCCGCCCAGCCTACAATAATAGACATCTTATGAATTGATTGAGTCAATATGAGATATGTACACGTTCGGTTTTTCCTTCCATACCGTGGCGTCACTGCTACGAGTGGTGTGTCGCTCGACAAACATCTCCACTTTCAAGATCACATCAAACATATTAGGCCACTAGCTCGGCCTCACCTCGTACACCTCGGCGTCATGACAGGCAAAAAAGAAGTGAAATAGCGTTACGCAATCAACGCGAATTATTGTTATATACGACTCGTATACAATTTACACTTATCGGTTGTTACCCATTCTACGTGCACCTAGATACGGACAGTATCAGTTTCAGTTCAAAGGCAACTCAATTCGTGTTTAGACCGTGCCGGTCGGTCGGGGACTACCGCCTCGGGTTATGCGCATTGTGTAACTCCAAACGACGAATTGTTTGCGTTTATTTATGTGTATGCGTGTGTACATATTTTTATGTGTCACGATGCATTACATTTCTTTCTTATTCGAAGTTTAAATTATTAAATAGGGATATAATTGTTTTAACAATTCGTTAAATTCAATAACTCCTCGTAATCCGAAGTTGTTTCATTATTTTTAACCTATTCAATGAATCACTCTCAAATAATTTTTGTAGCTTATTGTTCACGTCAAGTTTACAAAACTTAAGTCACACGACATCATTTCATCAATTCGCGAATAAACACATTCCGATTTTAATGAAATAAAAACCAAGTTATCAAGATAAAGTTTTATTTAAACAAAATTAAGGAGTGACTATATTATGTTTATGCACAGACAGGTTATTATCGATATCAGCTTCTTGTTGGGTACGACAGTCGGTCGGGGACTGCCGCCACTCGGCCCCGCGCTCTTTGCATTGTGTAGCTCAAGACAACAGACGCTCGTGTGCATTTTGTATGCGTATGTATATCAGAATTTACGGCGGCACTACAATGTGTACATGAGGAGCGGTGACTATATTTAGGAATTTCCGATTTTTAATAGATCAGAATTCCACACAACCCACATGCAAATGACACGCGGGTGTTGTGTAAGTATATCTTATTTCCTCCTCATAAAAAGGAAAAAACTGTTTTTAACGGCAATCTTTTCGGTGCAAGGATTCACAAGCATTTTTTTAGAAGAAGTGATGCTTGTCAGCTCCGACACATGACTGGCGTTTATTCCTTAGAACGATTTTTTGTAATGTACGTAATAGACAAAGAAGGTAAATTAACGCTTTGTAATATTGAAAGCGTATATATACTTATTCGTATTATTTATATTGATTTGATAAAATATGTTATTAAATCATGTTATTAATAAAACTTAGAAACTCCAAAGCTTCACATTAAACGATTGGTAACAATGGCAATGACGTTTAACACCGCATACATCGGAAGCTTAAGTTATCTGCGTTGAAAATAAAAAATCTATAAAGCAGCAATGAATGAAAAATATATGCTTTCAGTGTAATTAGCGCGACATGTTGCGTGGAAAGGCAACGTGACGACTTCAGTTTTGTTTAACAGTCGATTTTGCTCTCCATCTAACAGGCAATAGTGTTTCATATAACAATCTTAAAAATTAAACTTCAAAAAAATTTAATCCAATCACTAGTATTTCATAAACGGGTTACTTTTGTCTTTGCCAAAATCTGCAAGCATTTCATTATAAGTATCCTTAAAGGCATGATTAACCCATTAAGAAAGCTCAACATCGATAGGTCACAAAAACAACTCACAGGGTCATCGCTCGCGTTTTCTAAACCTAGGTACAATTATCAAATACGAACCACTAGAGATTACGAGTGTGTGTATATGCTGCAATAATAATAAAGAACGACCAGAAAAATGGTAAGAATTGTATGTAAAAGGAAAATATACTTTTCTGAGGTTGTAACCTTAGAAGGGTAAATTTTCCTTTACATTTTCCTTATAATTTAAATGTTTATTTATTTACACTTTACTATTTAAATCTTTTAACCTATTTTCCTATATATCATTATTTAATCCGATTGTTTATTTGGTGTTAGGTGATTTGGCCATCCAGAGAGGATAGCTGAAAGTGGATTAAAGAAAAATATATAGAAGGAACGCGTATAATTAATATATACGTAAAGAGCGGCTTAGAAAATTTGATGCACGACGAATTGGGAGTATATTAAAAGAAGGGCCAAGTTATGAACACTCGAACTCACGAGCGTATATTGAAACGATTGACGAATATCAATGAAGTGAATGACATATGTTAAATTCGTGAAGTTGAGATCTGTGGTCTCCGCCTAAGCCTCTTCTATAAACAAACGTGATTTCATAAATAAATATTTCTTGGTATGGACGTTGTTTTCTCGCGTTGACTTCTCAAAGACACATTTGAAATTTGGAGAGGGCGGAATAGTATATTGTTTCCTAAAAGACGGCTCAGAGTTGGCAAAGAAAGTTATTATATTATGGTATATACGAAGATACGAAGCCTTGTTGCGTATCATCTGAGCCTACCATTACTCTTGCTAAAGTATTTAAATTAATATTCACATTTTCGGGATAGAGGAAATATAGATGATTGAAAATAAAATATTAGAAACAGTGCGCTTAGCAAAGTAATCATCATCTTTTCTTTTATAAAGTCACTCCTATTTATCATTATGTTAGGTTAGAACTACAAGTCACTTAGTATGATTACTGCATAATACTCTTGATTTTCGAAAAAAATCTAAGAGTTTTCTTTACCTTTTCGGCCGAATGTTCCGATAGTCCAGCAGCATTTGGATAAATTCTTTATTTTTTATCAGAACGATTTCTGCTATTGGGACCATTACGACGTCTAATTATTTCGACGCTGGCTAGCTCGAAGATAGCTAATGTAGCTGGTCTTGTGAATAAACTCCCGAGCGTAAACACAGCGCAGGTGAGCATATCGTCTACATAGTAGCAGTGGACAGTCGTAGATAAACGGGCTATGAAGTCGTCGCGTGTGGCGTTTAAGGCAGCTTTACGTTACTCCTTAAAATTACGTACCCACCTATGTGTAACTCATTGCTGTTCAAGAAGCTGTGCTGTCGACACTTACCATTTCGAGGGCGCAATATTAAATCTTTTCATATGCCACTCCTGAACACATTTGTATCTGAGGAATTTTACCGTTCAGTTTCTGCTTCCCAGTTATTAATTCAGAACAAAATATGTGCCTCGCCAGCCCAGCTATGCCATGTTCGCACCACCGCAGCTGCCGGCGCATCAAGTAAGACTCAATGCCACCAACATTGGCTGGTCGCAGTACCTAGGTATTTTGCAAGCTCAAAACGTCGGATCTTCATGATGCTTTTCAAGCACTCAATGCAGAGAAGAGATGCATAGAGGACAATAAGAGGTTTGGCAGCACCATCGCCATATCTATATATATTTCTAATTTTGTGTGTGTGTTTTGTCTTATATTTTCCTTATAAATTAATACCTTTTTTTGGGCACAGCACGCCTCTACCTATAGATGTATGCAATTTTCATTTCCATCTTTGAAAATCATTTAACACGTTAACAAGTATTGTCTTAATACCAAAACATCCTTATGTAAAAACAACTATGTCACAATATAGAGTTTTGTTTCAAAAATCTCACATCATCATCATTCGGCCAACTGTCAATCAATCACAACGATTGTGAAGGACATGTTCCGATACTCCCAAAGGAACTTAAATTTATGGGAAGAGTGTAGACTCTAGTCCAGATTAGACGAGACAAGGTGCAGATACAGCCGGTATTCGAATTTTTCATCCGTTTCGCATAATAAAGATAAACGTATTTCAATTCAAAAGCTTTAATGAAATAAATCATAACAAATTTAAACTTCAATTTCTCTTCGCAAAAACAAAATAAACCATTTTATAAGGACAAGGCACAATTTTATATTATTTTCAGAACCAATTCATGCAATAATTACGGCCTTCTGTAAATAAAATTAGGCTTTTTTCCTTGACAAGAAAGCGACTGACCTTTGACCATAATTGGTTTTACGAAAAAGAGGAATCCCAGTTATTTATAAATTAAAATATGGAGATAGTCTAAAATCGTATATTCACCTTTGATGTGGACGTTAATGGAATCAAATCACTGAGGGGATCATGTCACTCACGCGTGTATTCCGCCTATCACGCAATCAGTGAAAAGGTAGAGTAAGATATAATAAAGGAAAAATAAGGGAATCAGGTCAAACCGAAATTCTTCATACAGTTAATATCATATTTTCCTGACAATTTTTTTAGGGAATTCTCCTTAGTTTAAGGAGAGAATAAGAAAAAATAATTTATTGTTTATGTTTTTATGCATTGTCTAAATAAAACATTCTTAAGTAAAAACTTACTAAGCAAATGTAAATTTCAGAGAGTGCTTATTCAATTTTAAGGCAATTTATTTAACAGAAATACAGTTGGTTTGATTTTTAGGGTTCTGTAGTCAACAAGAAACCTTTATAGTTTGTTAATGTCCGTCTGCTCATCTGTCTGTTTGCAGCGTAGGGCAAAGATTTTTTGTACTAGAAATTATAATTTTGGCATGGGTAAACGAGGGCGGCTGATAAATCCATGGCCTAAGGCATTAAATGAAAGAAAAGTACGAGTATTTTATTTTTATTTTCAATATGGTTTCCCTCAAGCGAAATAAATTTTTCACATCTGGTGTATAACGCCTTCAAACCGCCAAAAATATTCCTTTTCTTTAGTCAAAATGGCTTTCTACAGCCATCTTCATTTGATTGTCATCAACAAATCTACGACCACGTAAATCCTTTTTAAATTGGAAAAAAATAGTCGCTAGGAACTAGATCTGGGCTGTAGGGTGGGTAGTCAATTTCCGAAGTCCGTGTCCTTCAGGGCCTGCCTCGAAACCCGCGCCGTGTGGACAGATGCATTGTCTTGTAAAACAGCACTCCGCGCGATAACTTCCCACGTCGCTTCTGTACGACTGCTCTCGTGCCTGAGCCAATAAATTCGCGTAATATTGGCCATTCATAATAGTCCCCTTTGAAGTAATCAATTAGTAAAACACCTTCACTATCCCAAAATTGTCGCCATAAGCTTCGATGCCGACTTTTGAATCTTGAATTTCTTCGGCGGCCTTTCTCCTTTTTTCGTTCACTGCATGGACTCCTGTTTAGCTTCCGGATCGATCGGAAAGGTTTATCCACGGTTACAATTCGGTCGCAAATTCCGTCTATATTATCCCCGACTAGCTCCAAAAAATCCTTATTCGTCTGAAGTCGCCGCTGCTTGTCAAACGGCGTTAGCATTTTTGGTATCCGACGCACACTGATTTTTTTCATATTCATATGCTCGCGTATAATTTCTCCAACTCGTTCTTTACTAATCTGCAACTCTTCAGCTATCTGCCATAATTTTATTCTTCGATCGGCCAGCACAAATTTTTCGATTTTTCGAACATTTTCCTCCGTCACTACCGTCACAGGACGCCCTGCGCGAGGATCATCTTCACAGCTCTCTCGTCCTTGTTGAAATAAGCGAGCCCATTTTTGACCATCGTATGAAGGCGCAGATTCCTGAAGAACTGATACCATGTCTTCAAAATTTCTTTGGGCGTTTTCCTTTCTTTACGAAGTACTTTATTACGGCGCGATGTTAAATATTACTGAGATTTGACGATTCGGCTGACATGATGACGTTTGTGGTTCGACAGATAATTTGTTAATGACTTTAATAACGAAAGGAAGCTATATTTATACTAACAAGAAGTGTCGCAATTAGTGGTAACAGTTGTGAAATAATGAGTCATCGCTAAGTACCTTGGGCCGCGGACTTATCAGCCGCCCCTCGTACATGTTAATCACATCGACAAAGTAGTAGAACAATATTAAAAAAAAAATTACGGGACCTCCCCTACACATAAGGTGGGAATAAACTTTTTCTCATTTATCCCATCGTGTGGTTGTATAACTCATTTGAAACATTGCGGCTTTGTGAAAATCATTTTCCCATTTAGGGACTCATTTGTAAAATATGAAGCTTTAAATCACTAATTTTAGATAAAGTCAAGGTCCCCCTCTTTCTGGGTAAATGGAAGGGAAAATTATTTTTGTAAGGTTGTTGATTATGTAAACTGTAGTAATAAATTCATAGAATCAAATAAAAAATCCCATTCTAAGTCCGCATATTGGGACTATGCAACAATGGAGAGTTTCATAGTTGCATAGTCACCATATGCGGACTAGCGTGCGCGTGACCCGACACGTACTTGGCCGGTTTATAAGTATTTGTTATTAAAATAAATATTTATAAATATCTATTTATTGCTAAAATCGAGCGTTAACTTTGCGAGCATACGTTTCAGTTCAGTAGTTGTCACATGGATCGCAGTCAGTTACAAACATATAAACTATTCTAAACTTTTTTAAATTTGTCTTCAATATTTCGTGAAAATTTTTGTCGGAAAATATCCATAGTACTCGTAGAAAAACATTAAGAAAGTAAAAGGTTAAGAAGAGCTTCAGAAATATTTTAAGCAATTAAAAGCGCGATTTTCTCCAGGCAACGGGCGCACCCGCGCTCCAAATACGAGATTGCGTCATTTGCTTCTGCACTAATTTAACGAAAGAGAGATGTCCGCGGAGTTAGACACCTCCTTAGAATAACACAACGTAATTGCAAAACGCATAAATGTATGACTTTAATAATTAGATATAAATTAGAATGCTGTTTATATAGCAAACCTGCATTCGAACTATGCGAGTATACATCAATGAAAAAACTCGATTCAACGCAACATAAGAAAATTGTCAAATACTCTGGTTTAAAAGCGTCAATTTGTGAATTTTCTTTTAGAAACAAATTAATAGGTCAGGCATCTCATATCAATAAATCAACAGACGAATTATATGATTGCACCAAAATAGATAATTTTTTTTATAAATTCATTTAGAATATGAGAAATAACAGTAATATTTACACGACGCCCCGCGTCTCAACCAAGCGCCGCTTCATAATAAAAAGCGTGTGATGAGATGAATAAAAACACAAAACATTATTTCGTATGCATTAAGCAAA